>JAMKPZ010003186.1:0-24975 GCA_024699675.1 Amphibolis antarctica
GGCCTTCTTAAAATAACTATAGCTTGCTTGATCTTGAATTCTATTTGAAGCATTTGTTTCCATTACAGTAAAATCAACAGGATAGACAAACTCCATAACCCTTACTAAAATATCTTTTACTTTACCTTAGGGTATTCTTATGGGTTTATCTGCTAGCTAAATAACTGTTCTAGTAGGTTTAATATTATCTAATTTTAACTTCTCATAAATAGAATTAGGCAAAACATTAATTCCAGCTCCTAAGTCTATTAACACTGTATTGAAATAACAATCTCCTATATAACAAGAAATAGTAGGAGTTCCTAGATCACTTAATTTTTTAGGTACAAGATTAATTAACAGAGAGCTTACCTCCTTAGCTAAAAATGCCTTTCTTAATATTTTCCTCCTATTTTTGGTACAAAGAGTTTTAAGATATTTAGTATAAGAAGGAACCTATCTAATAATTTCCAACAATGGAATATTGACTTTAACTTGCTCAAATACTTTACTAATTTGTTCTAATTCTTGCTCCTTAGCATTTCTCATTCTATGTGGAAATGGAAAATGATTTTCATTTGATAACTTATCTTCATTTTTTCTGTCTTTCTTAATAGTTCTGTTTTCAAATTCTTTACTATTTTCAATTTCTTTACTGTCTTCAATTTCTTTACTATTTTCAATTTCTTTACTGTCTTCAATTTCTTTACTATTTTCAATTTCTTCTAATTCAACATCAGGTTTGTTTTCTAGATTAGATTCTGCATTAATGTAGGATCGATTTAATAGTGTTTAGGAACACAAGAGGGGGGTGAATTATGTCTTTAAAATAATTAAACTTTAGCGGATAACAAGAACACAATCACTCACAATTTTCAATTAAATCTCAACTTTATTCAATGAGATTTATTACAAAATTTAAGCACAATCCCTTTTGTGAATTCAACTTACAACTTTCATATTCACACAAGAAGAGTAAGAGGAAATGATTTTACTTTGCTAATCAAACAATTTTTCCACACAGCTAAAATACAATTTTTCCTCTCTTTAGAAAAACTAACTATTTAGCACAACTCTTACTTGATCAAAAGTGTTGAAACTTCATTGACGATCTTCAACCTCAAGCTAACTTCATTCTGAAGCTTTAAACTTTGAATGCCTACTTCAAATTGAACTTGATCTTTTTCTTCAAAAACTTGATATCAAACCTGAGCTGGACTGTCTTCAAAACACACTTTTCTCTTTAAGGCTCTTTTGATGCTGTATGAATGCTTCTTGTGATGCATTGGTGCATATCTGTTTTCGAGGTCTTCAATTGTATTTACAGAGTGAAATACACTTCCTCCATATCTTCCACTATATCCATGAAAACCTTGAACGTGTCATTCAATTTTTCAATAACTACTAATTACATCTCACATTCAATACAGAACATGCATTTTGTGTCTTGAACATTCTTCAATTTTTCTGGAATATTCTGGAATTATAATGATCCAATCACTCTTCTTTGAAATCTTCAAAGTCCACGATCGCATCCACGTTTTACTTGTAAACACATATCTTTGTCCCTACACGACCGCTTAAGAATGATTCAAAAATAAAACATTGAAATATTCAACCATTAAATCCATTTATATAGTCTCAGGTCCTTCGGATATCCAGAGTTATATCCTTAAAATGCCTAAGTACTATTCACAACTTAAAAACTGAATCTCATGTGTTTAACTTAAAAATCTCAAGTATCTTGCTAAAACACTTAACCATAATGTCATCTTATGCTTAAAGTTCCAGTCTTTTAGTGTAAAATGCCGACAATGTTCACACACCACGTGCACTTTAAAATGCACACGCTTAACTTAAAAAATCATGTGTGAATGTTAAAACTCTAGTCTTTTAATACAATCGTCTAGTCTTTTAACACAAAACACCGAATCTTTCATCACGTGTGAACTTAAACTTTCACGTGATATTCTATCGTTATGTTATGAACTATATTCATATCTAACACTTATTTGACTAACTGTACCCCTTCGTATATCAAGCTTAAGTGTTCTAAAATTAAATATACTTAAACCACTAAGTTAAACCACTTAACCTGAATCGAATATTCAAGTGTTAAATAATTTAGCATTAAGTTCAATAATATTTCCAATTATGTCTAATTAATAACTAAATAGATAATTAGCAAATATAATTACAACTTTTAAATTACCATCAAATTATGATTAAACATTCATCATCAAAACATAATACTCAACAATGTCTAACATCCAATTGAGAATTTTCATCAAAATTAACATCTAAGGATTCCTCAATTATTTTTGTTGATTTATTATAAACTCTATAAACTTTACTTCTAGTTTAATAACCAACAAAAATACCTTCATTTGATTTGGCTTTAAATTTGTCTCTACTTTCCTTAGTGTTCAAAATATAACACTTACAGCCAAATGGTTTCATGTAATCTATTTTAGGAACCCTATCATATCATATCTCAAAAGGTGTTTTATCAATGATAGGTCGTAAATGTATCCTATTTATGGCATAACATGTACTTAAGAAATGAACTCTAGATTCAGATTCTTCTAGCAGTTTCCTAGTATTAAGATTTTAACTTCTTATACTTCTTTGCTAGCTTATTATACTCAAATAATAATTTATCAAATTTTTCTTAACTAGCATTGGAGTCAGAAGATACCTCACTGTCATCGGTCATGAAGCACACATTTGCTAGATCCTTTGTTTCTAAATTTGTATTTAAAGAAGATTCACCTTCTAGTGATGAATCCTTCTATTCATCACTTTGTGAAGAAGATGTGTCATCCCATGTCACTTTCAAAGCCTTTCTTCGTTTAAACCTCTTCTTCTTATCTCCTTTAAAGTTATTTCTTTTATTCTTGTTAAGAGGACAGTCTGTTTGAAAGTAGCCTGGTTTGTTGCATTTGTAGCATATTATCTTCTCATTTTGAGAGGATTTCTTCTCCACTTCTTTGGATTGCTTTGTTGACTTTAAATTCCTACGTTTCTTCAACAAGTTTTTAAACTTTCTGGTCAACAAAAGCTAATCTACATTAGAATGACTTAAGGCTTCTAATGTAGATTTCCAATAAGATCATCTAGAGAATAAACATTTAAGTCATTTGACTCTTCAATTGATGTAGTCTTTTGAGCCCAATTTTTAGTAAGAGATCTAAGGACTTTTTTGACTAGTTCTCTTTCTTCAAAATTCTTAGCTAATGCTTTTAAGGAATTTACAATCTCAAGAAATCGAGAAAACATGTTAGAAATACATTCATTATTGTGCATTTTAAATATCTCATATTTATGTACTAACATATTAATTTTAGATTCTTTAACTTGGTTGGTACCTTCATTAGCAACTTCTAATGCATGTTATACCTCATGTGTAGTTTTATAAGCTGAAACTTTATTAAATTGATCATGAGATAAATCACGAAATAGAATATTAATCCTTTTAGCATTAAGTGTCATTTTCTCCTTTTCATCACAAGTTCATGTATTAAAGAGAGAAGTAACTAACACCATAGTATTTCTAATTATGTGCCAAAGTTTAAAGTCAACTGACTAAAAGAATATTTGCATCCTATAATTGTAGTAGTCATAATTACTACTATCAAACATTGGAGGATGAGAGGTAGGCTGTCCTTCAATCATGACAAAAACATCATTTGAAGAATTATTTGCCATTTTATTTCAGTCAAAAAAATAAAGAAAGACTATTTATACTAAATTAAAATAGGCAATGAAATCCTAAACAACAATTAAAGTTAAAAATATAGCTATGATACCAGTTGTAGGATCAATTTGATTGCATTTAGAATCACAAGAGAGTGAATTGTGTCTTTAAAATAATTAAACTTTAGCAGATAAACAAAAACACATACACAATTTTTCAGGAAAATCTCAACTTTATTTAACGAGATTCCTTACAACGTTTAAGTACAACCCTTTTTGTGGATTCAATTAAAACTTTTAGATTCACTCAAGAAGAGTAAGAGGAAATGATTTTGCGTTACTAATATAACAATTTTTCACACCGTTAAAATACGATTTTTCCTCTCTACAAAATTTAACTATTTAGCACAACTCTTACTTGATCAAAAATACTGAATATTCACTTTTGATCTTCAACATTGAACTAACTTTAATCTGAAGCTTAAAACTTTAAGTGCCTCCTTCGAGTTGAACTTGATCTTGATCTTCAAAACTTGATGTCCAACCTAAGTTGGAACTCTGTCTCTAAAACACACTTCTTCTCTATAACTCTGTGAATGTATTATCGTCTTGCATGCCTTTTTGGTTTCCAAGTTTTCAAGTGTATTTACAGAGTGAAATACACTTCCTCCATATCTTCCACTTTGTCCACGAAAACTCTTGAACGTGTTTTTGAAATATTCAACAACTTCTTGAATCATCTCACATTCATATAGAACATGCAGTCTATGTCTGCAATTTACATTTATTTTTCTGGACTATTCTAGAATATCAACGACCCAATCATTCTCGTTTGAAATCTTCAAAGTCCACGATCGCATCCACGTTTTACCTATAAAAGCATAACCATGTCTCTACACGATCGCTTAAAAATGATTCAAATATAAAACATTGAAACATTCAATTGTTAAGTTCATTTATTTAGTCTTAGGGTTTTAACATTAAATGCCTAAAGATATTCAAATTTATGACCTTAAAACACTGAACAACTATTCACATTTCCTAAAACTGAATCTCACGTATTTAACTTAAAAACTCACATGCCTCACTAAAACACTGAAGCTTATGTCATCTATTGCCTAACAGTTATGGTCTCTTAGTATTAAAACACCTACACTGTTAACAAACCACGTGCAAATTAAAACACGCACGCTGAACTTAAGAAATCATGTATTAATGTTAAAACACCAATACACTATTCATAGTGTCCCAAAGGTTCTAGTCTTTAAACATTAAAACACTAACTCTTTTATCATATGTGAACTTAAAAATTTCACAGGACATTCTGCCATTGATTTATGAACTATATACCTATCTAACACTTATTGAAATCACAACCCTTCGAATATCAAACTTAAGTGTTCTAAAAAGTAAATATACTTAATCCACTAACTTAAAACACTTAACCTAAATCGAATATTTAAGTGTTAAATAATTTAGCATTAAGTACCATAATATTTCCAGATAATTCTAGTTATATCTAAAAATATTGTAAATAGATAATTAACCAATATAATTACGACTTTAAATACCATCAAACATTATTAACAATTTAATTAACCATTCATAATCAAAACATAATACTTAACATACCACAAATCCTTGTTGTAGTTGGTTGGGTGTTCGACCTTAAACACTCAATTTGTAATAGTTTTTATAATGATTAGACTAAGCTCAAGCTTCTTAAGCTTGGGGGTGGATGTAGCCAATTGAACCACTTAAAAATTTCTGTGTTCTTTATTTCCGCATTCTCATTATTGTTTTCACATCGAATCAACTATTCGCATATCGTTTTGTTTCAAAATTCGTATTTAATTTCATATCATATTACTCGTTTCACTTTTGCATTGTTTTCATTGTTTGTATTTTGTTTACTTTATATTTTTAGTTAAATTCGTACGAAAATTATTTAAAATTTGAAAAATTATTATTCACCTCTCTCTAGTGGTCGTGATCAATCCTAACAATTACAACAATGCCAACGGAAACAACAAAGTAGGAACCAGTAGGTTGCAATTACGACGGTAGTGATATGACAAGGGCTCGGACGAGGGTCACAACTTCAATGGTAGAAGAGGAACGAATCATGACTCACTCTAATTTTTCCAAGGGGGAGGAGTAGGTCTCGTTGATCTTCTGAGGGGAGAAGGTAATAAATGTAGGAAAACGATGATATTTATACCACCCAAAATTTTAAACTCTAAACACACATCCTAAGTTCACGTATAGATTATAAAATGATAATTATCAATGGACTCTATAAATATCGTTCTACATGACCAATTAAGCTAACTTTTAATTTATGATACACTAAATATCGTGTAATTAATAAATAATAAAATATTGCCGTTGAACTTCCAATTAACGTATGTTTGTTTTAGGGGTCGTTAAAAAAAAAATCATTGTACATGGATAGTAATTATTATACACTGTTATAATACATAGTATATTTAATTATCAAATAACTTTAACAGTAATAAAAATGATTATTATCGTAAATTGTATATCTCTCAAAAAGCATACACCTTTAACTTAGCTAATCTCAAGTTTAAAACAAATATACCTTTAAAAGTGTGATTAAAAGTGAGATGAGATGCTCGCATTTCAGGAGATGTATATTTTAGCATAATAATATTTTTTATTATAAAATATTAAATTTATTTAATAAATATTTAGGCATAATAATTATCGTCACGTTAAAACAAAAATAATACCACCGTAAAGAAAACCTCAATCCTATGCATGTTATTTAAGTACATGAAGTCAACATTTGAATTAGAGGAAGGAGGGTTAAAAGTCTCGGAAGGCAAGAAAGCCACCTCTCTTCCCCGTACACACATCATTGAAGCTTGCGACGAAGAGAAAGAACGTAAGAAGAAGAAAATAGGCACAGAAAGTAAGAACATCAGCAAGCGTCAGACCTGATCCTTGAGCTTCCAAGGGTGAGCTCCAGGTCGTCAGAAGCACACTCCTCGTGTATCCTTTCTCCTTCCCATGCCTTGACCATCCCTGTCATTGGCGTGTTGCCATTGCTGCCACTGCCAAATGCAAATTCGTCGGACAGGTGCAGGTCAGCTTGGGTAGGCCCTCCTGCCATGGCAGGGGAGCAAGTCCCACTCTGTCCTGGCGTCCACATCGTAGAGGGTCCACCAGCCAATGCCTCCTCCTTGAGAAAGCCAAAAGGATACGTCGAGACGAGACTGAAAGTGGGAGACGATGGTCCCCCTGCCGGAAGTTGCAAGCAAGAGAGCCATCCAGAGTCAGGGCCAACCGGACGCCTAGGGCTTGGTGGGGTAGAAGATGGTTGGAAGACATGGTTTGCCGCCCACGATGGTTGTCCCGTGGATTCATCCCAGTCGGACTTGATTCTGGGGTTTCTTGCGGTCGGGGAACTGAGGGGCGGAGTGACGGGAGCACTTATCGAACCACCGTGAATGAAGAGGTTCGGATGGTGATGGGAAGCCTTGGACGAGGCAGAAGAGGAAGTTGAGGACAGATTCCTCAGCCACGGGATCAGGAGATCGGGGTCGGAGGTACCATTTGGTATGTTAAAGGCATTAGTTAAATAGGATGAAGGAGGACTTGCAAATGTAGATGAAGCTGGGCTTGGGTTGTAGGAAGCACAAGGGCTTGGCTGGTAAGAGGAACATGGGCTTACTGTTGCAGATCCACCTACAATATCCATGGGTTCCACAGGTTTGCATCCCTACATCAATACAAATCAAGTTAAAAACAGAAGTAAGCCATTTGCAAATCAAGTTAGGAACCAGACATCAACCATGCACCACTTGAACTTGAGCTTGAACTTACAGACAGACATCAACCATCAGACGCTCCAGCTTGCCGTGTGTTGAGTTTCGGAGTGCTCCATCTCACACACACACACACACACACACACACACACACTCTCTCTCTCTCTCTCTCTCTCCAATGGTTTACACCTTAATTAGCATTAGGAAAGTGTTATAATCCGTGGCTAGCTAGTGGTCAATCGGCCACCTAGCGTGTAAACACTGGTACCACCACACCGTCGGCTACAACCAGACCGTGAAATTTTTACGGCAGGAGTCATGAGAAACAAGGCACCGATAAATGAGTATTAAGTAATGGGAGATTTACTAAAAACTTTATGCTCCAGCCAATTAAGTAAAGATTTCGGTGAATATTAAGGGCTTCGGTGCATTGTGAAGTAAGAAAAAAAGTAAGATTAGTCCTTTTCAGATGACCATCCACCTTTACTCTCCTCTATTTGTAGGGGAGCATTTTACCACCCGTCAGCCCCTCTCTCCCTTTTCTCCCCAACAAATGACCGTTTCATTTTTCCAACCATCAATGTTAGAAATGGTCGTCCATTACATACTTTATTTTCATTTATTTTATTCATTTCATATCATTCATATTAATGGTCTTTAATGACCTTTATTCACATCTCTCACTTAATCATAAAGACCATGCATATAATTTCATACATAGAGATAACTTCCACTTCCACTATTTGTAGAGTGTACAATTCCCATTTTCCACTCATACTATTCATGAGAATATTATTCATTTTCATCATCTATAGAAAAGTTCCTTAACCCCATAAAGTTCACAAACTTGATGAATTTTAACGTTAGAATTCCTTTTGTCAAAAGATCAGCAATCATATTATTCGTGGATATGTAAGTTAATTTTATTTCCTCTTTTCCAATAATATCACGAGTATAGTAATAATGTATATTTATATGCTATCCACTTGAACTATTTGCACCACTATGAATCAAACTAATTACTACTTGGTTATCACAAAACAATTCCATTAGACCATTTATTAGACCAAGATTTAAATCATTTAAAAATCTCTTAATCCAAACAACATGTGATGTAGTTATACTACAGACAATATATTCTGCTTCCTGTGTGTATTTTGGCCTTATTCTTTTTTCCACTCCCAACTTCCAAAAAGACTCAATTTCATGATGACAGTCACATTCCTCAACTCACTACTTCCATTATCAAAATTACTCTCTTTCCTTCCATCTCAAAATTGCTCTCCTAAAAATCACTTCATTTCACTCCCGCACTTGGCCTTTGCCACACACTCTTGCTTTCTACTACCCCAAAATATAGCTACATCTCCAAAGATAAACACATGTCCTAAAGTGGACTTTCCATCTTCTTTATCACCTCCTAAATCTACATATGTATGACCAAGCATTTCCAATTCTTCAATTTGATATGTAAGCTTATAGTACAATGTTCCTTTGAAATATTTCATTATTCTTTTGTTTTATTATGGAGTTACTTTTTTTTTTTATGGAGTTACTTTGATATCTACTAACAAGACTAACTAAATATGTTAAGTCCGATTTAATACACATCATAGCATACATCAAATTTCTGACCATTTGAGCATATGGTACTCTTAAAGGTTCTTTCCCCTTTATAGGACTTTGGTCCCTATTTAATCTTTTCCCAAAAACATATAGGGGGTAAGAAACAATTTTTCATTCCAAACCTTTTTAGTACCATACGTAGATATCTTTCCTGACTTATACTCAATATTCTAGACTTTTAATCTCTAAAGATCTAAATTCCAAGAACATAGGATGCTTCCCTCATATCCTTCATCTCAAACTTTAAACTAAGTTCCTCTTTTGTTTTATTTAACATGTCAGTATTATTTCTAACAAGTAAAATATCATCCATATACAAGGATAATATAACAACTTGCTCCCACTTTTCCTGACATATATATAGTAATCTAACATGTTTGAAACAAATCTCATTTCAACAATTGTATCATGAAACTTGTGATACCATTGTTTAGATGCTTATTTCAAATCATATATTGACCTATTTAATTTGCATACTTTTCCTTCATGTCCTTCCATCTAAAATCCCTTAGGCTGTGACATATAAATTTCTTCCTGCAAGTCACCATTTAGAAATGCAATTTTTACATTCATTTGATAAAATTCCAAGTCCAGATGTGCAACAATAGCCAATATAATTTTTATTGACACAAACTTAGCAACTAATTGGGCCTTATATTTGTCAATAGACCCATCACCCGTTAACCTTTTTTGGAATATCCATTTGCATCTTATAGCTTTCCTTCCTTTAGGTAAATCACATGTACAATTCTCATACCTGATTCCTTTTTATGGAATCAATCTCATCATTCATGACTCCAAGTCACAAATATTTTTCCTAAGATTATATCACATCTCTATTTGACATAAGTTTCATGTGATTTTCCTTCATATCTACTAATAAAAAAGAAAGCTCACAAGAATACAAATGATAATCATCCATCCATGTAAGTTAATATCTCATTCTTTTGTTGCTAATAGGGTATTTCTAATTCATTTCCATTTTGAGTTTGTTCATCTCTATTTATAGGCCTATCTTGATTTTCACCCACAATTTCCATAGGTTCAGTTACATTTTCCATATTTTCTTCCTCTTCAATCATAAAGTCTTATTTAAGGATATCATTGATATAGTCATCATCCACTACAACTAGTGGTTCCATTTTATTTTCCTTTTCTTCCTTTTTATTTACATTTTCAAGAAAAGTTGCATCCTTAGATTTAATGATTCTCTTTTCTTTATAGAAAAATCTATAACCAAAAGAACTTTCACAATAGCCTTTAATCTACATGTTAATGTTCTAGAATCCAACTTACCCCTTAAATGTCTAGGAATAAGTACATGGGTTATAAAATCCCATTTCCTCAAATAATATAAATTAGGTTTTACATTGGTCTACAACTCATAAGATATGCTAGGTACAGATTTAGTGGATATTCTATTTAATACATGGTTTACCGTAAACAAAGCCTCTCTCCAAAAACTTTTAAAAAGTCTTCAGTGTGAAAGCATGCATCTAACAAAATTCAACAAAGTTCCATTTTTCCTTTCCACCACAACATTTTGTTGTAGTGTATAAGGCATTGTAGTTTACCTTTTAATACCATGCATTTCACAGAACAGTTCAAATTTCTTAGAATTATATTCTCCACCTCTATCTAACCTCAACACCTCAATATTCCTTCCAAGTTGCTTTTTTACTTCTAGCTTATATTTCTTAAAACAAGTTAATACTTCACTTTTATGAGATATTAAATAAATATAAGCAAATCTAGAAAAGTCATCTATGAATATCACAAAATATTCCCTGTGATCATATGTTCTAACACTTAGTGGACCACACACATCAAAATGAATTAAGCCCAATAATTCATCTGATCATGTCACATTCCAAAGGGTTGTTTAGTCATTTTTCCAACTAAGTAATGTTGACACTTATCAAATTCCATGTCATTGATATGAAATGAAGCAACATGTTTATTTTTATTATTTGATTTATTTTAGATTTATTCACATGCGCCAATCTCAAATGCTACAATTCATATTCAGAAGAGAAACACACAATATAACTAGAAGCCCCATCAATATTATTCATTTCATTGTCTTTTACAGATAAGCAAAATAAGTCATATTCTGGTAAATATGCATAATAGCAAAGACTTTCCTTTCTTTTCCAATGGACTCTCGTTTATTGTAGAAGCATACTTCCAAGTATGATAGGTGCATAGAGGATGTCTTTAAGTATCATCATACTAGGTGCATAGAGGACGTCTTTGAGTATCATAATATTGTCTTCTAAATCCAACCGATATGTGCTTATACCTTCCAAATCTAAATAGGTGTTGTTCTCCACATAAATGTGTTGTTCCTTAAGGCCAAATTGCTTAAATAATTCCAACTCCTTTTTGGATTTTGAAATGTGCCTAATGGCACCAAAATCCACCCATCAATCATTGGAATTTGGGACGACAACATTATTGCATTCAACCACACAAATAAAGACTCTTATTTTGTTCTAAGGTTTTTCTGTCCTTATTTGGACAATTTGCCCTGTAATGACCAAATTGGCCACAAGTATGATAAGAACCTCGTACTTTCTTTCTTTGTAGTTGATTTGACCTATTGTTATTTTTACTTTATCCTTTTTTCTTTTTCTTTTCAAATATTGGCTTCTAAAATGCAACATTTGCCTCTTCCAGATTGGTTTCATAATGCTTCCAACTAGCCATGATTTCCTATTCAGTTCCCAACCTAACTTGTAATTCAATAAGTTGAAATGAGGCTGACCTTAGAGATGTGGTCATCATGTCAAAAGTATGTGGCAAACTATTTAATATTGTTACTATCTATAGTTTTTTTAGGTATAGGTGTTCCTACAATGGTTAAATCCTTAATTTGTCATTACTATCATGTTATTGACATGTTCTACTACATTTTGTTCCTCTTGCATTTTTGCAAGAGTTGTACTTTTGAAAAAGAAGATGAGTTGTCATTTTAGTTATTTTATCATACTTTTCTTTCAAAGCATTCTATAGAGTGTAAGCAATAGTGTAAATTTCAAAATATTTCACTAGGCTATCCTCTATAAACATGAGCATAAGACTTTTTGCTTTCTTATCTTCAATTTTTCATTTTTCTATTTTTCTTATTTCCACTTTGAAAGTGTTATTTTCAATTTCCAAAGAATTAGCCTCAATGACATGTTCCAGATTGTCAAACTCAAGTGCATGTTTTATTTTCAAAAATTATAAAAACTATTTTTAGGAATTTCCTAATAGCAATTTCAAATTAAATTCCAAAAATTGCTACTAATAACAAATAATCAAAACTTTCAACAAAAAAATCAATCTTCCAAATTTTGTATTATTCCAGAAATTATAGAAAATTTCAATTCAAATAATCAACTAATACAATTTATGCATGCAATATTTAGGTAAAATAAAGACAAAACTAATATTTGTAATGAACTATACCACCAAAACTAGATAAATTTAAATTTATTTTTAAACATGCAAGAAGAACAAAAACCTTATAACAAGATTTCTATTTATTTATTTAAACATGCAAGTTAATTAAAATATATGATATCACAACAAATTTCAATTTAAAACATAGAACTTAAAATAATTTTAAACAATAAATCATGCAATATTCATAATAATATTGATTATTTTAAATTTATTTCCAATAACAAGTATATCAAAACAATAACCAAGTTGTAAACAATGCATATATCAATTTTTTTTAACTAAGTACCATACATTTATTTTTCAACTTTAATTGAATAACCCTAACCTCCACCAAAGGGGACAGGTGACTTTGGCAAGGGTAGAGGATAGGGGAGCACAACCAGGGGAGGTGCATAGAGGCCAACAAACGCATGGGAGGAGGAGCGAACAGTGGTGAATGCACGAGTGGAGACTACTCACAGTGAGAGGAGGTGGCGATGCACAATCGAGATGAGTAGCGGTGAGGGAGCAATCGATGAGACGACAAGCACGCGTGCAGGTTGGAGGAGTACATGACAAGGAGCAGCGAACATGCAGGCGAACACGATCAATCAACAACCATGCGATTGAACAAGCGTGCAAGTAAAGGTTGGCGATTGTGCGCAGGGGCTTGCGCGCACTAAGGAGGTTGCTTTTAGCAATCGAAGAGGGGGAAGCACCATACAGGTAGGAGGCAACCAAGTGAGGACAGTGTGTGACGAAGTAGGGGCACAAAGGAACAATCGCTTTAATACCACTATTGATCAATAGAGATGAAGAGGTGAAAATTCTGACAATGATTGGGGGGCTCTGGCTCTTGGTGAAATAGGAAGAGAAGTAAGGTTAGTCATTTTGAGATGACCTTCCTCTCTTGCTCTCCCCTCTATTTATAGGGGAGCCTTTTACCATCCCTTCGCCTCTCTTCTCCTTTTCTTCTCAACGAACGACTGTTTATTTTTCCAACGATCACAAACAGTCATCCATTACACACATTATTTTCATTTATTTTATCCATTTTATATCATCCTATTAATGGTTTTTAATAACTATTAATTCACGGAGCCAGAATCACATTCCCACTCCTTGGCCTAGCTGAAGGGGTGCCTTTGGGTAGCTAAAAACCTTTTCTCAAAGAAAAAAGGAAAGGACCATCACACCATCGGCTTCATGAACACACAACCACGCAAGACGTGCAATTTTCTATTCAAAAGAGAGTAGCCAAAAGGAGCACTTGTGTAATTTTTTTTAGATATTGGTTAACGATCGTATTGTTTACAAATCTCTAAATTTTGATTTCGTAAACTTTCGGCGACACACATTTCAAACCCTTGTTCAGCCTTTAAAAAATTGATTTGAGTTTAGGATCGCAGGCCATCACATGCTACTCTGCCACCAACCATTTCCTTAATCACCGGACATCATCGGCCACCCAATTTCGTGAAAAAAAAAGCAACGACAACCTAGTAAGAAAAGATGGAAGGGGAAAGAGAAAGACAAGCACCCACCAACCCGAAAGGACCGAAGAAGCACCACCTAAAGCCGGTGACTCCACGTTTCCTCTCCCACTCCCTTACTCGAGAAAGAAAAGCCAGCAAAGCAAACACTTTCTGGAAGTATGCGACCGTGCCCAGAAATCTCTCCGGCACGCATTTCCCGTATTTGACCAACCAAGCCCGCAGGAGCATCCAAAGTTTCGGTTGCTTTCACACGGTAAATTCATTCAACAAGAGAAGAAAAACATCTTCACCGTAGGGAGACGAGCGTTTCCTCTGGCGACCACCTCCATTTCGACTGCACACCCCGCCACACGTACCCACATGTTCATGCCGGACAATTTCTATTGTGTTTGTTTTAATTTTAATTTTATATCAATTTTTAACATTATTAATATTATATAAATATTAATATTTAAACTTCTATCACTATAATTACTTTTTAACTAAAATTTCATTTATTTTACTAAACACCCGCTCCAATTCTATTTGGACCTAATTACCGTTCCCTGTTCGGCAGTATTCTCACAGTGTGAAATTTTCTCTTGGGCGAAAATTCTAACATGCACTGACCAACGAGATTGGTCGTGTCCTCATCTTAAGCGCGCACATAATTGCCGTCTGCGTCCCCGCCCGCCAATAACAGAAAAATAGCTGACAGAAAGGTGGTGTTCGTTCGCAAGCTTACCTTTCGGTAGGTAGTGCCGTCATCCTCCACCGTCCACCCGGCCTCGTCACAGAGCGTTTTGAGGACCTCGTTGTTGTCGCAGTGCTTGGGAAGCTTGTAGTTTCCGTACATCCGGAGGCCGGCAAAGATCTTAGCCGCGATGGCCCTCCTCCGCCTCTCTCGGCGCTTGTTGTTCTCCCTCTCCTTCCAGGTTGGCATCCTCGTCCCCGGCGTCATCACGAACGAGCGCCACCCCGAAGAAACCACCGCTTTTCCACTACAGTCACCAGGGACCGGTAGATCCGGCTGAAGGAGTTGAGGGGACCTCCAGTTAAAGTTCGAGATCGAGACAGGCCGGTTCGAGTGGAACAACGGAGGGAACCAAAACGGGTTGGTCGCTATTTACAAACGCCGAGCAAGAACCCACCGGGTATTGCGTCGTGGAACCCACCCACGCGGGGGAGTGGGGCGGCGGGGCACTTTTATTGTACGTTTAGGTTGGTGCTATGCGTTTAAAAATGGCGACGGCTCTTTTTCTCTCTCTCCATTGTCCGATCTCCGAACGGAGGTGAGTCTCGTTCCCGATTAGAGATGTGAAAATTTTTTTTATGTCGAGTAGGTTGTGTTTAAGTCAGACCTTTAGGTCGTTCATGTCGTGTCAGTATTGCATGAATTTCAGCATCAAATAGGTACGATCCGACCTAGCATGAGACTATGACTAAGAGTGTCTTCTAGGTCGACAGCCAGGTCACGGGAAGGGTGGGGGGATCCGTTGCTGGGTCATGTGGCCGGTGAGGTTAATGGATCGTGTGGCCGATGGGGGGACGAGCTGCCAAGTCATTTGGCTAGCAGCCAGGTTGTGCAACTGGTAGGTGAATGGTCGCATGTGCGAGAGGGAGATGAATAGGTCATGTGGCTGGCAAGGGGGACGGACCGCTGGGTCGTGTGGCCGATAGGGGGGACGGGTTGCCGGGTCGTGCGGCCGATAGGGTGAACGTTCGCGTGCACAGGAGGGGGTGAACGGATCATGTGGCCAGCAGGGGGGACGGGTCACTGGGTCATTGGGCTGGCAATTGGGTTTTGAGGCCGGTGGGGTGAACAGTCGTGTGCACAAGAGGGGGGTGAACGGGTCGCGTGACCGGCGGGGGGGGACAGACTGTTGGGTTATTGGGCCGACAATCAGGTCGTGCGACTGGTAGGGTGAACGGTCGCGTACGTGGGAGGGGAGGCACAAGTCGTCGGGTCGTGTGACTAGCAGGGGAGACGGGCCGTCGGGTCACAGTGCCAGGTCTCGGAAAGAATGTTGTAATTTGTTAATTAAATAATAAATTAATTTAAAAATCGTGCAATTGATCGGCACGAATAGTGTCTTTTCGTGTCAAAGGTTGTACTTGGACTGACCCATTGATGGTATAGACCATGCTAGCAAAAAAATCATATCATACCATATCAATACAAAAATTGTGTCATATTAGATCGACACGATTGATAACTCTATTCCCAATGGCCCCACCTTCCACAGCGGGATCTACTGCTTCAGGATGGTGGCGATTGTAGTGGTTTCTTAGCGAGTCCGGGGATGGTGGGCCGGCAGGGTGGGGAGTGGGGCCAGCACATCTATGAAACCAGTGATGGGCCTTGGCCTTTTCTTCGTGTGTGCCATGGAGGGCATATCGGTCGTACTATCGATAAGAACGAGATAAAACTGGCCGGTGGGAATTGATGTCGTGGTTTAGGAGAGGTTTCAGGTTTTTGAAAATTAATGAAAATAAAAAAATTAAATTTTTTATTATTATTTAAATGTTAAAAATTTAAAAATAAAAATTTTATTAAATTATTTGTACATATGAAAATTTAGAAAAATTTATATTTAATTTAAAAAAAATTAAAAAATATAGATTTTTAATATTGCAACAATGAAAAAAAAATTAGATTTTCTTTTTCATTGATTTCTAGGAAGTACAAATTCTCTCAGAATTGAATTGAATGGAAATAAATTCCATTGTAGAGTTGTTTATGTACCTCTCAAAATTCAACAGAATTAAGAATATTCATGTTTATGCACATGTCGGAATTACATAGAATTGAATTAAATAATTTTTATTTCATGTAATTTAAATAATAATATTATAATATAAAATAAATATAAAAATAGGAATTTTAAAGGAAAATGAGAATTTAAAAATTAATAAATATAAGAATATTTATTTTAAACTATTAAATATGTTATTTTATGTATAATGAATGTAATGAAATGCATAAAATAAACATATTTTTGTTTGAAATAATGTACAAGTCTTTCTGCGAATGAAGATCACATATTTCTATTTGCCCACATCATTGTCATTATCTCTTCAAGCATTTTATCTACATGTCTTTCCTCATAACTTAACTTGATTCAACATCATAACCTTCAAAGTCATTAACATCATGTCCAGTTGGATCAACATTACTTCTCATGTCATTAATATCATCTTCAAGATCCTTAAGTAAATTTGTTTGATTTTCTCTACGAATAAAGTTATGTATTAAATAACATGCTAGGACAATTTTTGTTTGGGTTTCAAAGGGGAATGACATGTAACCCCACAATATAGCAAACTTATGCTTTAGTACGTCAAATGTTCGCTCAATTATTGATCGTAATTGTGAATATCTATAATTAAAATTTTCAACTGCATTCGAAAGAAGTTACTTAAATGATATCTAACTCCACGAAATGAGTAAATAAATTCTAGTCGATTTGGATATCCTGTATCAACTAAATAAAATTTTCCTACAAAAAAAAAATAAATAAATAGTTGCAACTAACTAAACATTATCTGTATTTAACTACGTCATGTATTTAGTACTTGAAGGAACTTTTAGACCATTTGGTTGACTTGTTGTATTTTGCAAAATTTGTGCATCCCTTCCCATTCACTAAGAACATACACAATTTCCATGTTAAAATTACAGACTACTAAAACATTCTGAGATCTCACCTTATTTATTTCTATATCTTGCATTTTGTTCTCCGTAAATGGTAGCCCTGACATGTGTCCCGTCAATAGCCTCAATGCAATTCTACACAAAAATGTATTACTATTATATATTATGTGCAAATAATTGAATACACTTATAAAATACTTACCTTAAAATAAGGATACACATTTGAATCATTTACGGATTCTAGGTGGTGTTGCTGATCCCAGCTTACCTAAAAGAAGATGTCCCAATTTCAATATATCATTCAACATTTCATTAAAATATATGCTAATTGTCCACCATGATCGATGAAAACATTCCATTAATACTCCATATCTTTGATTTTGTCCCACTGTAACTAGGAATATGGCAAGTTTCTCTTCAACACTAATATTTTTTCCATCCTATACGACCCTTTCTTGTCTTAATAAATTGCAAAATTGAAAGAACACATTTTGACTCATATGATAAATCTTTCTGCAATTGTATGCTTGTTGTAAATTTGAAATATCTAACAACCTTTGCACATATTTCGCACTTTCCTTACTATAAATTCTCCTTGTAGCATTGGAAGACATTTAATTCTAAACTTGCTATCTTTATTAACAACTATGCGCAATTCATTAACAACTTCTGCATTCTTCGCTTCGTCATGGTATGCCTTTGGATTACCATTCTCAACAACCTGAGCTTATCATTGTCATCCATTTCAATCTAAACAATATTATCAACGAATCATAAGTCATAATACCAATGAAAACACTACATCATATATAACAACATAACACAATTAACAACATAAATTAATAATATTCATGACATAACACCACCTTCTTGAACAATAGAAACATTAGTTTAATATAGAATAATGTATAACACATTACATAAAACAATTTTACACATTACAAATATAACAAATAGCTCTGCAATAAGAGTCAACCACATAACAAACACACTACATAACACATTACTTATAATGTATTATATTTCAGTTAGCTCATCCACATCTCCTCAGGAACATTCAAGAATTGAAAATGTTTTCCCTCATTCTCAAAAAGGTTAATAGTCTTAAATATTTGTTGTTCACTAAGGCCTAGAAGTGAAAATACAATATCCATGCAAGTTGCATATTCAGATTTGTTATTGTCCACCATTTTCAATTTCCTTTCTTCAGCATCTGCAATACGAGTCATAACACTAAGCATTCATTATGCATCTACATTTTCATTATCAACTAATTTAGCAATTAATGTACTAGCATTCTCAACTACTTTGACTAATGACTCATGCTGTTCTGCATGAGGTCTAGGCCGCTTTCCCTTTCAATGAATCATTGGCTTTTATGGTTGGGGAAGCACCTTGCACTTTAGGTTCATCAGTCATAAGAACATACCTACATGAATTGTATGTGTCTACCTGATCATCGTTTAAATTTACACAACTTTGAAAGGTCGCTTTCCCTTTCAATGAATCATTGGCTTTTATGGTTGGGGAAGCACCTTGCACTTTAGGTTCATCAGTCAAAGGAATATACCTACATGAATTGAATGTGTCTACCTGATCATCGTTTAAATTTACACAACCTTGAAAGTCACCTACATGTATACTACTAGATCCCGTAGCTGTGTTGCTTTCAAAAATTGTCTGAAGATGATCATATATTAAACATGGTTTTCCAACATAAGATGCACACTCAAGATGTTGCTACAAAAACAAAAGCATAATCAATACTTTAATCATATGTGTTCTATAAGAAAGTTTAAAATAAAACTATTTCTACCCTCAACAAATGAATTCCAAACTTCTTGTGGGACTTCTGCATTACCACATACAACGTCCCATCCAAATCCACTTTGATTACCTATTTTGGTATACACCATATACATTGTTCTCCATGTTTTCATTCTATTTTCTATATATATTTTTTGAATGTTCAGTCCACTTTTTTCATTGTACAACTTGATCACTTTAGCCCATGTTTCAGATTTAATTTTTCCATCGGGTGTTTTCCTATTTCTCTCTTTTATTACCTCACATATTAACTCTAAAATGATCTCCTCTTGTTTTACACTCCAATTGAAGTAACCATTTCCACTAGTTTTCTTTTTTCAACTGAAGTCATTCACTGAAATATACCTAAAAATAAGATAGGATTAATACAAATATAATAAAAAAATTATATACATCAAACATAAATAAAAATGTGGATTTAGTATGCATGAAACATAACAACTGATCTCCTTATGCATGTATAATAATGCAGATCTAGTATGTGCATGTTCAGACTCAAAAGTGTGCATTTTATGGATATTAATTCATGCATTTTAATGAGTTTTAGTTACATTTTGCATTGAGTAATGATGATTACAAAGTTAACTATACTTTTGAGCATTATGCACGTTTATTCACTTTAATGATGCATGAATTAAGTTTAAGTTGTGAATTATATTTGTGGTGATCATCTATTGAAAAGGGAATGAATAATTGATAATTGACTCTTTAGGTTGCTGTTAAAATGATTAATTCATAGAAAAAAATCACGATTTATGTCTAAGTGCAGAGTCTGCAGGTTGACCCGTTAAACCACGAACTTACTCTTGGGTAAACTAGGTTACCTGCGAGCCTGTCCTGTTTATTTTGTGCAATGAATTTCATTGATGTAATAGTGATTACAATTATAATAAAGGTTTAAATATGATGAATTATTTCTCCTGTAATGTGATGTGCTTCACGAAAGGTATTCCTTAATGAGTATTTGCAGGGAAATTTGATGAGAAATTGCAGAGAAATTTGTATAAGAGTAGAACTGAGAAATTTAATTTAGTTGAAGCTCAACCATAGAGAACGTGGACAGACAAGGCAAAGAAGTAGACTTGCATGGAATAATCTCCCATGTCCAGATGCGCACCACGTCATTGCTAACTACTAGCTTGTGAACTACCACTCCCTCAACCTATAAAATAGTCTCATACCCATGAAACTAAGCCCCCCCCCCCCTTCTTCTTCCTCAGAGCACCATTCACAAGGCATTCTCCATCTTCTCCATCTACCATCTTCACCCATTCACTTCTTCCGAGGGGAGATTGACGACCTCCTCTTCTCCAATCAATTTCTTGGTGTATTTGCTTCTTCTTTTTCAACCTAAGTGTATCCTTAAAGGAGAGACTCTCGATGTTGGCTGCTTCCTCCTCTGTTCCTTGGTGTAATTGTGGAGTGACACCTAAAATCTCATTTCAAGGTCGAAAGGAAGGTTTGTTAGATTGACGACTTGATGGACTGGAAATAAAGACAAAGAGAAGTTCTTAGCTTGAGTGTACCCTCTCTTTCATCCGACTATCACCCGGAAGCCCAAGTGTTTCCACCGGCCTCCCAGGCAGATGGGCCGAGGTACAGAGAATTGAAATGTGTTTGTGTGAGCGCATCACCACGTGGGGCGGATGGCTAGTTGAACGGAGTCGCCACCTTATTTTTGGGTAGAAAACAAGGAAAACTGAATGGGAAAGTGTCCTTCCACCATCGAAACGATAAAACCACAGGAATCACGTAAAATCATGTAACATGAGAGAACTAGATACGGGGCTCAAGGTACTATTGGGGAAGGTGTTAGGCACCCCCAGATAGCCCGAGTATTCTCGGCCTCTCTCCGGCTCTAAAAACGGAAAACTACGACAGTTAGTCCGGCCATCCATGGCCCCACTCGGAAAACTTTCCAGGGCATCGAAAGGGATAACCTCATCCCTTCTGGTAAAATGAACGAAGATTGAACAATGCGGGGTTTCACACCGGATCTGGTGGTGAATGGGGGAGAGAGAGATATGAAGGTCACCCTTACGGACCTCTCAGTAGAAAAACTGAAGGACAGGTGAGACGGCCGACTGGGCCACTGGACAGCCGACTAAATATATCAGCTGCCGCGTTATATCCCCTCTTGGATTGTGAGAACTTACATTACCACTTGGCTAGGGCCGGCACGGATGCGTGCCGGTGGCCTTATCTCGGTAGGGTGCTTTCACTTCTTTGGAAATCAGGAACCGCTAGGTTGTATGTTTGTATACCCGAACGGCCACCGCCGGCAAAGATGCATGCCGGAGGCATCATCCCAGAAATCTTTTCGGGGCATAGGGAATGTAGACTTACATTTCCTGAAAAATGGGGATCGGTTGCCTATTTGTTATACTGGTTCACCGGCGACGGACCGACTAGTTCCCCGAACCATCTACCCAAAAATGGGTTTTCAAGGATCCAGTTGTCGACCGTTGGTGCCGGTTTGCCGGCGGCAGGCCGGCTGATTCCCCGAACTATTCACCCAAAAATGGGTTTTCGAGGAGTCGGTTGCCGACCGTTAATGTCGGTTTGCCGACGGCAGGCCGGCTGATTCCTCGAACTATTCACCCAAAAATGGGTTTTTGGGGAGCCGGTTGCCGACCGTTAGTGTCGGTTTGCCGGTGGCAGGTCGATTGATTCCTCAAGTCAGTGGGGGTTTTGGGGAGGACCTAAGCTTCCCAGGTGATGGGAACCACCAAGTCATATTTCTTCATACAACCGATTGGCCACCGTCGGCAAGGGTGCATGCCGGAGGCGTCGTCCCGGAAGTCTTTCCGGGGTATTGGGAACGTAGACTTATATTTTTCGGGGAAGGGGAACCGCCGAGCTGTGCCTCTCGTACACCTGGACAGCTACTGCTGGTAAGGGTACATGTCAGAGGCGTCATCTCGGAAATCTTTCCGGGGCATCGAGAGGGTAGACTTACGCCTCCCAAAAAATGGGAACCATCGAGGCGTACTTGTTCATACACCCGAATGGCCGCCGCCAGCAAGGATGCATGCTGGAGGCGTCATCCCGGAATTCTCTCTAGGGCATCGAGAGCGTACACTTACGCCTCCTGGGAAATGGGAACCGTCGGGTCGTACTTGTTCGTACACCCAAATGGCCTCCGCCAGCAAGGATGCATGCCAGAGGCGTCATCCCGGAATTCTCTCTAGGGCATCAGGAGGGTAGACTTACGCCTCCCGAAAAATGGGAACTGTCGGGTCGTACTTGTTCGTACACCCGAACGGCCGCCGCCAGCAAGGATGCATGCCGGAGGCGTCATCCCGGAATTCTCTCCGGGGCATCAGGAGGGTAGACTTACGCCTCCCAGAAAATGGGAACCGTCAGGTCGTACTTGTTCGTACACCCGAACGGCCACCGCCGGCAAGGATGCATGTCGGAGGTGTCATCCCAGAATTCTCTCTGGGGCATCGGGAGGGTAGACTTACGCCTCTCGGAAAATGGGAACCATCGGGTCGTACTTGTTCGTACACCCGAATGGCCGCCGCTGGCAAGGATGCATGCTGAAGGCGTCATCCCGGAATTCTCTCTGGGGCATCAGGAGGGTAGACTTATGCCTGTTGGGAAACTTAGAGTTTCCACGTAAAAGAAATCCGACGAGTGGGTCACGACCGAACCAAAATCGACCATGCCGAGTGGATTTACTCGACCGAGAGGATGGCCACCGGTACCTCCAAACGTATTTCTAAAGGAATGATACTCAAGTCTGTCCTCCAACCCTTCCCTTGCGTGGGGAAGGTGTTACGTGGTCGGGGCTCGAAAAATACATCGTGAAAACATACGTAAAACGTCAAGGACGAAGGGACTTACCTGTAGGGAGTCGTCGGTGGGGGGCCGAAAGCTCCCGCTCCGGTGCGGTGAGGAGGCATCGGGGCTCCGAGCGTCTCTCCTTCTTTAGAACTTCTCAGCCGACGTTTCCTCCAAGGACCGAAAGTGCACCGAGCGTCTCCCACGTCCATACGATGGTTTCTCCGAGAGGTGGAAGCTTGGGTTTTTGGGAGGGGGTAACCCTTCTTTTATAAGGGGTCACCTTCCTTCTTTGGGGGGACCCGAAGATGGAAGGTGGCATATGTCTCGGTTTGATTACGCGGACCGCGTAATTGACTGATTGCGAGATTTAAGTGATTAAATCCCGTCGTATTTCCCTGATTGATCTGCCATACCTTTCTGGGTAGTTACCCAGTAGCCGCTACGTGGTAGGCAGATGTCGGTTGGTTCTATCTGGCTACCTTTCGAAAGGGGAACATGTTGGCCAAAATGGCTTTTTGAGGAGCCAGCTGTTGGTTCCTTGAACCGGTCTGCTGGCGGCCAGCCGGCTACTTTCCCCCACCCATTTGCGGCGGCCAGCTGGCTACTTCCCCCACCCATTTGTGCCAATGGGGGTTCAGGGGAGCCGGCGACCAATTCCTTGAACCGGCCTGCCGGCGGCTACCCGGCTATTTCCCCAACCCATTTGCACCAATGGGGGTTCGGGGGAGTCGACGACCGGTTCCTTGAACCGACTTGAACCACTAAGCCAGGTATTATAGAATACACGCCGCTCTCTAAACCGCTAAGCCAGGTATTTCGTTGGGCCCAGGCACTGCTCATGCTCCCCCTTGTCAAACCACCTCCAACTGTTCTTCCTACATGGTACAATTCACAGCAGTACTGCGAGTACCACCAGTCCGCTAGCCACGCCATGGATCATTGCCAGACATTGAGACAAGCTATTCAGAGGCTTATCAACTTGGGCACCATTGAGCTTCAACAGCCTCCCATACCCCCAGAGCCGGGCCAGCATACCTTCCCAAATCATGCAGGCAACTCCCAGGTCAATGCTATCTTCCTAGGTGCCCGAAAGAGGCACCCGCTCGAAGGGTTCCGGCAAGTACAGCTGGTTTCCGCCTACCCAACCGGGCATGGACAAGGGACAAGAAGATCCCTCCCTTCGGTATGGCCGCTGGACGCAGAAACTCCTGGGCTGAACCCCGCCGACCTCATCCATCTGGCTAACCACCCACCGACGCTTGAAGAACTCCGGCCATACTACCAACAACTCCAGACCTCCATCTTCACTGTCAGCGGCCACCGAAGAAGGAGGAAGTCTTCAATGCCTACACCACAACAGGCGTAATCCCCACCTGCAAGAAAATTCTTCGTTCAGGTGGCACCTACGGTTGCCGCGTCAAAAGAACCGGTTGCCACATCAAGGGAGCCGGCTGCCGGGATGACCACACGAGCTCAGCCCAAGGTAATTCTTTACTCACCTGCTACCCCAGTCAGGGCAGTCATCCCGGCTGTTGACCCCATGCTTTAAAAAAAGAAGTTAGGGGGGGATGGAGCCGGCTTGCCACCGGCAAGCCGCTTCAAGGAAGCGGCACCCGGACCCCAAAAACCCACATTTGGTGAAAAGTTGGGGGGATGGAGCCGGCTTGCCGCCGGCAAGCCGCTTCAAGGAAGTGGCACCCGGATCCCC
>JAMKPZ010003187.1:0-25552 GCA_024699675.1 Amphibolis antarctica
CTTACTGTCATATAAAGGGTTAATGGCAGACCATAATTCAAAACATATAAAAATTCTCAACTGGTTTCGTTGTTGGCATTTCAATTGTTTTGCATATATAGGCTTTTAAATGGAAATTTGCTGTCTGGCCCATTGCCTGAGGAGATTGGTGATCTTCTGCATTTGAGTAGACTACAAATCGACCAGAATAAGCTATCAGGTGTATTGCCCGTATCATTAGCAAAATTGACAAAAGCAGAGCATTTGTAAGTGTGTTATGTCTGTATGGCAGTGTTTCTTTCTTCTTGTTTAGAAACACTGATAATTGACCATGTAGTTACTCCTTTTCTTTGTTTCAGTCACATGAACAATAACACCATCAGTGGACCAATTCCTGCAGGCTTTTCTCAGTTATCAAGATTGTTGCACATGTATGCTTGTGAAAGCTTTACACTGGTGTCTATATTGTATACCTGTGTCTTTAATACATTTGATTGTGTTGGAGTATGTTGTTTAAAAGTTGTACTTTTGTTTTACTATGCATGTTTACATATGGTAACAAACTATTTTATGCAGCCTATTGGACAACAACAATTTTTCGGGCTATCTTCCACCAAAACTTTCTGTACTGCAAAAGTTGGAAATTCTGTTAGTAGAACTTCTTAGGCTCAACTTGTGAATTTAGGTTTCTAATGCATTTACCTTTTGAAGATGCATACTGTAGGCATAGTTGTTTTTAGAGATTTCTAATGCTTTGATTTTATTTCAATGTTAATAAGAGATGCACCCTCTCTTATCAACTTTTCACTTTAATGCTAATGTGGACTCATGGCAGACAACTTGATAATAATAATTTCAATGGAGCTTCGATTCCATTTTCTTATGGAAGTATGAAAAGGCTTTTGAAACTGTGAGTTTATTTCTTAATCTTTAATATTAATTTTTTTGTTGTTGTTCATTAGTCGTAAAGGGAATTTTTTGTTTCATGGTTGTAGCTGTTCCACTGAAGTTTTTTGTTTAGACTGAAAGTCTCTAATATATGCCTCAGTAAAGTAACTAAAGTTAATGGTGGTCATGCTTATATCAATATTAGCATTTACAGAGTTCATGCACATATTACTATGAACATGAACATATTAAAATTACAAAGGTCTGTGAAGAAGTATATTTCAATACCTTTCAAGGTTTATTTATTCTATATGTTGTTTCAATACCTTCTTTATTCACTCTTGTTTATTAAGGTGTGGGAATCTTTGCTTATTTTCATCTATAGATTTAGGTGTAAATGTAAATTTCCTAATTTAAGAATGTTACACTTAGGATATGCAACACTTCTATTCTTTTCATTACATTAAATGTAGTACAATGCATCAACAAGAAGTCTATGTCTCAATAAATTATATTTTGGATTCATGTTTATGAGAAGTTGACAATTTTTTAAAGCTAAGTATCTTATGTTAATCCTCCTTTATATAATCTTGGGATTAATTGTGTAGTGGTTAGCTTCCATAGATGGAGTTAACTTCACATAGTGTAGTAATATATGATTTTCGAAGCAATGGTGTTGGATGCAAGTATGGAAAAACTAGGTGATTCATTTGATCTTAGATTGTGACATAGCTAAGGTAGGAACAATATCTCAAGGAGAATTAACTTGAACATTATTCGTTGACAAGGGGGGTGTTTGAACTTTTTCTAGCAATGCTCAGATATCCAATACCATGCAAGTATGGGATTATGGGCTTGTGCCTCGGCACACTAATATTCCTGTGGTTGGTAGTAGGTAGATTTTCACTATCAAAAGGAAGTTTGATGGCTCCGTGGATTGTTTTAAAGCTTGCCTTGTTGCTTGCGGTTTCATGTAGACTTATCATGTCAATTTTGTTGAAACTTTTTCCCTTGCATCTCGTCTTAATTCTATTTGGGTTTTACCTTCTTTTGCTATTAACAATGGTTGGTTGCATAGATAGATGTTAGGAATGCCTTTCTTTATAGTGACTTAAAGGAGACTGTCTACATAGAGCAACATCTAAGCTAGGTTGCTTAGGGGGAGACTCATGTTTGCTTCTTAAAGAAAGTCATTTATGATGTTAAATAGAGTTCATGAGTATGATTTGCAAAACTCAACTCTGTGATGCTTTCTCATGGATTTTGTTAATGTGTAATTGATCCTTCCATTATCATTAAGAACTCTTTGGGCAAACAAACTATTTTAGTTGTTTATGTTAATGATATTTTGTTGACAGGTGATGATGACAATGACATTCATGGTGTTAAAACCTTTTTTCCAAGGAATTTATTGTTAAAGACATGGGAAAACCTAAATACTTTTTGGACATTGAGTTTGCCTATGATAAAGAGAAGATGACTCTCTTAAAGGAAATATGCACTTGGCCTGTTGGATGAAACAAGTCTTTTAGGTTGTAAGCCTGAACTTGTATCAGTTGAGTAGAATCTTCGTTTTAGAGTGACATTTCATTGGAAGGTATCGTAGATTAATTCAGAAATCGATTTGTCTCACTGTTACTCAGCCTGACATGGCTTATGTTGTTGGAGTCTTAAGTTAGTTCATGCATGAACTCAAATGTGTACATTGGCAAAAAGCAATAAGAGTCCTTTCCTACATTAAAGGTAATCTTAGAAAGGGATTAATCTATTCCAAGCATAGACATAACCATGTGATTGTCTATTCAGATTTAGGCTATGCTCTTGGTAAAGATAGAAAATCAACCTCTAGATACTGCTTATGTGGGTAGTAATCTGGTCACCTAGAGAAGCAAAAAATAGAATGTAGTGTCAAAATCTAGTGTAGAAGTTGAATAAAGATCTGTGTCACAAATTGTAAGTGAAATGGTGTGGCTAAGATTCCTTTTGATAGAAATGGGATTTTTTGTTCCTCTTCCAATGATTATGCATTGTGATAATTAAGTTGTCATACACATTTCTAATAACTATACTTTTCATGAACAAACCAAATACATTGATTGCTACTACCTCTGTGAACTCGTGGAGAATGGGACTATCATCACTCTGTAAATGTGATCTTCTCAATAGCTCGTGGATATCTTTACCAATGGTTTTGGTATTAGTGTATTCAATGATGTATGTAACAAAGGACTATTTGACCTATATTGTCTAGCATGAAGGGGAGTGTTGGTTAATGTAATGTATATATATGACATTGTATATGTGGGTGATCAGATCTGCGAAAGATCCATATATCATCATGTATACATAACACTATTGTTAATGGGAAATCCTAGT
Source organism: Amphibolis antarctica (assembly GCA_024699675.1). Taxonomy (NCBI): domain Eukaryota; kingdom Viridiplantae; phylum Streptophyta; class Magnoliopsida; order Alismatales; family Cymodoceaceae; genus Amphibolis; species Amphibolis antarctica. Next base: position 3,244 of record JAMKPZ010003187.1, read on the forward strand.
GATTATCACTTTCCCTAATTACAATTATTATTTTCAATTTAAAAGGAAAACACATAGGATTGATAAAATGGTTTCTCTGACACATCAATTTGGAGGTTAATGTTAGAATGAGCAGAAAATGAGATTATCAATTACTATTCACCAGAGATTATATATATATATATAGTAGTCGCTACTTTCTAGTACCCTAGGTTATATAGATAACTATATAATCATTAGCACATTAAACACTTTTTGTTAAATTGGAACATATATGTCTAATATACTCAACTTATTACGTCATGATTCAAATACATTGATAGTTATTCCCTTGGTGAAAATGTCAATAATATTTTCAGCAGAGGTTGTTTAAGGAGGTGGAGTATAGCAGACACAACTCCTTTCACAATCGAATTTCTTGTATAGTGATAGTTAACTTCAATGTATTTTATCCCTACTAAACATAGGATTTTGGACAATAAAGATTGTGTTTTTATTTTCATGGTACATAAGTATTGGAAGTTATGCATGAAATCCAACTTGAATGAGTATGGACTTCAACCATGACATCTCACACCTTGTCTATGGACCTATATTCTACCTCTGTTGGATTGGAATACCATATTCTGTTTCTTCTTCTTCTTCTTCTTCTTCTTCTTCTTCTTCAATGGACTACATTTCCCTTAACACGAGTACAATAGCCTACATTCTGCCTTCTTCAAGTGACTAGATTTTCCTTAAGATGAGTATAATTGCCTGATGTAGATTTTTTATTTCATCTGTCTCCTGCATAATTGAAATTAAAATGCTCCAATATTGAGTTGTCCGTGCCTTTTCTAGTGCATACCTTTTACAGGATTCCCTTTGCTATATGATAGTGCTTGGATAGCTTCATTCCAATGAACCATTCTCAATTCGTTCATAAATTGGCCAAGTTAACTACAAAATGAAATATCTGGTTGAGTAACATATCAAGTGTCACCATTTTGATCTGCATCTTCTCACCTCAGAATTGTCATTCCAAAAGTTTGAATTTAGACTATTGAGATTGACTCTACCTTGCAGTTCATTGATTAGTCTAAACGAATCAAGTATATATTTCTTTTATGATAGTATCTGTTGATCCTTATAGTAGGTAATCTCAAATTTCAATATGAAGTATCTTGTTTTTTTCATATCCTTTGTGACAAAGTGCTCAATAAAAAATTTCTTTATTTCTGCTATGCTTGCTCTATTTTTGTATATAAGAAGAATAATAACATAAACCACAAGTATTATGCATACACTATTTGTCTTCTCATTAGAGACAGAATAGTCTACTGCACATCACTTGAAGTTTACTCCAATTGCAACATGGATGAGCTTAAATGAAGTCCTATGGACTTTATTTGAGACTATATCTCAGTTTTTTAGCTTCCAAATTGTATTCTTTTTTTAAGCAACATATCTAAAATGTTTCTCTATTAACACTTAATCTGTTAGATTATTACACAAAAGGCACTTTTTTCTCCAATTGAGACTTTCCAAACTTAATTGAGGGAAACAGAAATGTGGTAGCTTTTTGAACATTTATCCTTGCTATGGTTTTTCTTCCATTGTGTTTGGACATCTATTACCTTAACCTTATTTATGCCCAATGTTCATATTCTTAAATTTACTTGCAAGAATTATAGATATATAAATATATAGAATACCATCTGTAAAAATTCATTTGATAAATTTCTACCAAAACATATTGGTTGAAAGTGATTGATGTTATTTTTTATGTGGCTCAACAGGAGTCTAAGGAACTGTAGTTTGCAAGGACCTGTTCCTGACCTGAGCGGGTTACCTCATCTTAGATATTTGTAAGTACATTGCTATTGTTGAATATTAGTTTTGTTTAGCATTTGATTTCCCATCAAAGTTTTGTGTATCTTATATCATGATGTTGGTACCTAACATTTTTTTTCATGATCCAGGGACCTCAGCCAGAATCAGTTAAATGGATCAATACCAGCCAACAAGCTTTCCAAAGAGGTTACAACTATGTATGTAAAGATTGTGTTGCAATCCTAATCATCATATTCTTTTACTTGTATCACTTCTATATGATCTCAGACGTATTTTTGTTTATTTTTGATGGTTAATAAAACACTTCTGACCTGCCCAGAAATCTGTCAAACAACAAGCTCAGTGGAAATATTTCTTCAAATTTTTCTGGCCTTCCTGCTCTTCAAAGATTGTGAGTATTCATTTTATCTTTCCTTGTGGTGATTAAAATGGAAGCAGCTCTGTTGATGGAACGTTGGTGCTACTCTGAATAAATCCGGAGCATTCAATTTTTGATATTCACTTCCAAGTTCCAATATTAGAATTTCAGTGTTTCAGATTTCAAAGTTAATAGGATATTTGTTGGAGAGGATCAAAGATTGAGACTAAGAGAAAATACATTCACACATCACAAGAACACACAATTTACATGGTTCATCCAACAAGGGCTACGTCTACAGTTGAGGAAGGTTGGTCAATCACTAATTTCAGGTGGTTATAAGAGAGGGACTATTCAAATGGACGTATGAAGCATTTTGTCCAAGCCCTCTATTTATAGGAGTACAAAAGGAGATCAAAAGACTTCAAACCAATAACAAAGAATCAATGGAATTACTATCACCATTGAAGTTGATCCATAAATAGGCAAGAAACGTTGAAACGTTTCATCATCCCTCCAAGAATACCAACAGTCACAAAGAAGATTGAAAGACACTTCTAACATATCTCCACGTTGTCTTTCAATGATTCTCCACCTTGAAAAAAGCTTTCCTCAGTAGCCCTATCTAGGGCTTACAAATAACTGTCGACATTAAGCAAGTCAAGACAATGCTTGAACTTGCTTTCGGTAACACCCTTAGTGAACATGTCAGTAGGGTTGTCTTCAGTTCTGATTTTCTTAACTTCGATTCTTCTTTCAGTTTGAAGAAAGTGGTATCTCACATCGTTGTGTTTTGTTCGATCATGAAACACTCGATCTCTTGTGAGACAAATAGCACTTAAGCTATCACAATAAATGGTGGTTCTTTCTTGATATCGCCTAAAATCTTCTATGAGACCCTTCAACCAAATACCTTCCTTTGCAGCTGCAGTCAATGCCATATATTCGACTTCTGTGGTAGAGAGAGAGACTGTCAGTTACAATGTAGATTTCCAACTAATAATAGAATCTCCAATGGTAAATACATAACCAGTTAGAGATCTTCTATTGTCAATATTTGCTGCATAGTTAGAATCAGAGTAACTAGAAATCATGCAACTAGTTTCTGATCCAAAGATTAAACTAACATTAAGAGTTCCTTTTAGGTATCTGAATAGTCTCTTCACAGCTTGCCAATGCTTATGACTTGGATTACTCATGAATCTACTAACTACATTGATGAGATATGTAAGGTCAAGCCTGGTACATACCATGCAATACATAAGACACTCAACAACGTTAGAATAAGACACTTTTTCCATATCAATTTTTTCATCTTCAGATTGAGGGCACATATTAACTGATAGACGAAGATTTCTGTCATAGGGTGTGTCAATGGACTTGGCATTAGTCATTGCAAACTTTGATAGAATCTTCTCAAGATAGTTTTTGTGAGATAAGAATAATTTTCCATTTTCTCTATTATGATGGATTTCCATCTCTAGAATTTTGTTGGCAGCGCCAAGATGTTTCATATCAAATTCAGCACTTAAAAACATCGTAAGATGCTGAATTTCAGTGATATCTTGAGTGGCAATTAAGATGTCATCAATATATAAAAGGAGATAAATGTACTTTCCATCTGAAAGTTTGTTAATGTAGACACAAGAGTCATGTAAGCTTCTATAAAAACCAATACTGGTAATGAAGTTATCAAACCTTTTATATCATTGCCTTGGAGACTGCTTTAATTCATATAAGGATTTTCTGAGTTGGCAAACATAGTCTTGTGTATTAAGATCAACAAATCCCTTCGGTTGACTCATTAAAATATCTTCCTCCAAGTCACCATGTGAGAATGCGGTTGTGACATCAAGTTGCTCCAATTCAAGGTTTTGGGTAGCAACAATTGCAAGAAGGACACAAATGGAGGTGTGTCTCACTACATGGGCATATACTTCATTATAGTCAATTCCTTCACATTGACTATACCCTTTTGCAACTAGGCAAGCCTTAAACCTTATGCCTTGATTCTCATGTGTCCCAACCTTTCGTTTGAAGATCCATTTGCTCCCAATAACTTTTCTACCTTTAGGAGGCTTGATAAGCTCCTATGAGTTCGTTTGTGCACGTGGAAATGAAATGACGAGATTTCATTTCAGTGACGGGATTGAATTGAAATGAAATGAATTTCCATGTAGAGTTGTTTGTGCACATGTCGGAATTGAATAGAATTGAACCTTCATGCGGGGTGTGAACGGGCGATCGACGATGGGGGCGAGAGGGGAGATTAGTGGTGCGGGGGCAATTGGCTGTGCGGCGGCGACTTCGTGAGGCGATCGGCCGTGCGGAAGGGGGAAGGGGAGATCGACGGTGTGGGGGGTGCGCCCCGACTTCGCGGAAGGGGGGAAGGGGAGATCGGCAGGGGGGAAGGGGTGCGGCGCCTGACTTCGCGTAGGAGAGATCGGCGGGGGGGAAGGGGGGTGGCCCGACGTCATGCAGGAGAGATTGACAGGGGGGCGACACTTGCGTGCGGAAGGTTCCTGAGGCCGCAGGGCGGGCGCGAGAGTAGTGGTGCGCATTGGTGGCGAGGGGCGAGACTTGCGTGCGGAAATGAAATCCATGGGGTGAAACCCTGATTTCATTTTCGTCCTCGCATACTATGTGAATAGTGTCACGGGATCCGGGGGAAATGAATTTCATCGTGCACAAACAACATTGCCCTGGGAAATGAATTCATTTTATTTCCTTTCCTTTCATTTTCGCCCTGCACAAACACCCACTAAGTATTATTCTTTTCTAATGATTTCATTTCCTCTTCCATGGTTGAGGCCCATTTGGCAGCGTCTAGGCTTTTAATAGCTTCCATAAACGAGTGAAGATCTTGGTCTTCTACATCAACATCATCAGCAACATTCAAAGCATAAGCCACCATACTTTGAAAATCATACTTGTGTGGAGGTCGTGTATCTCTTCTTGGCCTGTCCAATGCAACACTCCTAAATTGGGGAGGTTGCTCTTCAATATTGGTAACAACAGGCCCTAAACTAGGGTCGTTAGAAGTTGGTGGAGGCTATTGTGAAGATTGGCACTCCACCTCTTGCGAAGAAGTTTCAAACTCCACCTATTGTGTGGGGGTTTCAGGAGCATCAACTTTACCTTGATGCTGCATGAAATCTTTATCAAAAGTGACATTTCTATTGAGAATCACTTTATGTTGAGTTGAATCCCATATTCTATAGTCCTTCACTCTTGCACCATAACCAACAAAAATCCCCTTTATAGCCCTTGGATCAAGTTTCCCATTTTTCACATGAAAATATACAGGATTGCTAAATATTTTCAGCTTGGAATAGTCTGTTGTTTTTTTGAACCACACTTCATAAGGAACTTTGTCTTCTATGGCATTAAAAGGACACCTGTTAATAAGATATGAGGTAGTTGACACTGCCTCTGCCTAGAAACCCTTAGTAAGGCCAGCATTAGAGAGCATGCAACATGTTCTCTCAAGTAAGGTGCGATTGAGACGTTCAACCACACCGTTTTGTTGGGGAGTATCGTTTATGGTCCTGTGCCTTAAAATTCCAGCATCCCTACAAAACTTATTAAATTCACGTGAACAAAATTCTAATCCATTATCAGTTCTAAGGCATTTCACCTTTTCTTCAGTTTGGTTTTCCACCAATGATTTCCATTGTTTGAAGTACTTGAATGACTCATTCTTGTACTTCATAATGAAAATCCAAGACGTGTGAAAAATCATCTATAATGGATAAGAAGTATCTAGATGCATCAAGGGATGATTGTTGGGAGGGACCTCAACAGTCGGCATGCACATATTCAAGAATCTTCTTTGTAGAGTGCGTACCTTTGCTGAAACTATCACGATGCTTCTTCCCATGTATACAATGTTCACAAAGTCCAAAATCCACGACTTTGTGACCTCCTAGCAGACCTTGATTACTGAGACAACGCATCCCTTTCAATCCCAAGTGACCTAACCTTATGTGCCAAAACACAGATTGGTTTAATTGGTCATTTGAGGTAGCAGCAGCAACAGAACCTGAGATTGTAGACCCTTGCAGCACATATAAAGAGCCACTTTTGGCGCCTTTCATGACAATTGATGCACCCTTTGTCACTTTCAAAATTCCCTCTCCTCCAGTATACTTGTAACCTTCATCATTTAACGTCGTCAAGGCGATCAAATTCTTCCCCAACTGAGGAACGTGCCAGATTCCTTCAAGCCTTCTTATAATCCCATCAAACATGTGGATCTTGATAGAACCAATACCTGTCATTTTACAGACATGATTATTGGCCAATGTTACATTGGACCCTCCTTCAACTTCTTCATAGGTATCAAACCACTCCCTTAAGGGGGTCATGTGGTGTGAAATGCCCGAATCCAAGATCCAATCTTGCTTTGCACATGAACTATTAGAAACAGTAAGTGCAACATCAGTTTCGGATGAAGTATCTCCTTGTGCAACAACAGCTATTTTAGATTTGGCCTTCAACTTGGGGCAATTGGCCTTCCAGTCATCAGATTCTTTGCAATAATTATAAACGTCCTTTGGATTCGTATTTTTACCTTTCAATTTTTCCTTTCCTTTCTTCCATTTATCGTTCTTATCTGAACGATTTTGGTGCTGGTTGGAGCTTGCGGCTATGAGGCCAGAAGCGTTATTATCATTGCTAATATTAGAAGCCAAATGACGCAATTCACGAGTATGTTAACTCAAGCGAACTTCTTCTAAAGTAATAGATTCCTTTCCAATTAGAAAAGATTGGACAAAGTTTTCATAAGAGTGCGGTAGAAAGACTAATAACAATAAAGCTGCGTTTTCATCTTCAACTATCATGTCAATGTTTCTCAAATCCATAAGTAAGGTATTTAACTGATCAAGATGACCTTTGAGGGACGTACCTTCCTTCATCCGAAGAGAAAATAGACGTTGCTTTAGAAGCAACTTATTGGTTAAAGACTTTCATATACAAGCTTTCAAGCTTTAACCATAGGCCTATAACACTTTTCTCATACGCAACTTCAACAATAACTTCGTTTGCCAAGCATAAAAGTATAGTTGAATGAACCTTTTTTTCATGAGATTTAAGATCCACATTATCTGTATTAGAGGGACGTGGATCTTCCAAAGGGGTCCAAATCCCTTGTTTCTTTAATAAAGCATGCATCTTAATCTGCCAAAGGCTAAAACTATTTTTCCCCGTAAATTTGTCAATCTTCACATTATGTGAAGACATGTTGATTACCCCAAAAAAAAAGGCAACCACAACACCTCAGAATGACATAGAGAGGGAAAACTTCAGACTTCAGAATTAACTTATCTGAAGTGAAGATCAATGGGGGCAGCAGAAATTTCAGCAATAGAAATAGTTGAAAATCTCGTTACCAGAGCAATGGACAAAAGCTGGAGGAAGCGTCCAGCTTTGAAATAGTAGCCTTCACGCCAAGGAATTGAATTTCTCTAGTTGAGCTCAATCAATTAGAACCTTGCTTTGATACCACTTGTTGGAGAAGATCAGAGATTGAGACTAAGAGAAAACACATTCATGCATCATAAGAACACACAATTTACATGGTTCACCCAACAAGGGCTGTCCACAACTAAGGAAGGTTGGTCAATCACTAATTTCAGGTGGTTACAAGAGAGGGACTATTCAAATGGACATACGAAGCATTTTGTCCAAGCCCTTTATTTATAGGAATACAAAAGGAGATCAAAAGACTCCAAACCAATGACAAAGAATCAATGGAATTACTATCACCATTGAAGTCGATCCATAAATAGGCAAGAAACGTTGGAACGTTTCATCATCCCTCCAAGAATACCAATAGTCACAAGGAAGATTGAAAGACACTTCTAACAATATTATTCTATGAAAAAAGGAGCTCTAAACATAAATGTGTTGGTTAGTACTCATACTCATAAAGGATATAAAGATCGTTGGCCCAATTAGGAATCCAATCTTGATTTGGTATTTGTTATCATGGCCTTTACATTCACAGTCCAAAATGGCATGACTATGAATAACTCTTACAAAACCCGAGTGTCCTACCTTGCTCCTTGAAGGGTCTTTTTTGTTTCTTTTGATAGAGATAATATTCAAGTAACTTGGTCAGAAACTAAAGCAACTAAACCTATCAAGGGTTTTTTCTTCTTCTTATAGGGGTACTTTTCAAGTACATGGGTCAGGCCCAATGCTTCCAAACCCAACAAGGGAAAAAAGTGTGACACTCATTAGGAAAAATGGAGGTGACTAACTTCTCTAGGAAATCACCTTGAGTGGGAATTGTGTTGGCTAAAAGAATTGATGATAGCTGCACTAATTGGAGCACAGGGTCTGAAAATAGTTATTGAATAGTTGAGGGATACCCATGTCTTATTATCTAACAAAGGAAATGGCCTATTACAGATCTTTATCCCATGTACCATTGGTAGGGTGAAGTGGTTTCCAGAGGATCGCAAGAAAATTAAGTACTGTTAACCCTAATCATGGTGATTACAAGATTTATATACATCATATACAATGGACTTGACTGGGCCTAGTACATGAGTACATACTCTAATACTCCTCTTCAAGCTAGAATATTTACATTTGACAATTCTAGCTTATTACATAAATCATTAAAACTACTAAATCCTAGAGCTTTGGTAAAAATATCAATAGTTTGTTTAGTTGGAGAATGAGAAAAAGGTTGGATGATCTATTTATCAACAAAGGACCTTTCATATAGTGGTTACATGAGGTTGACAATAAATACTTAGTCCACGTGGGACTAAACACAAGCCACACAAGCCCTAATACATAGCTATTTACAAATCATTTACATTATTCACACCAATCTAACACTCCCCCGCATGTTGGAGCATATGTCTAATATGCCTAACTTGTCGCAAAACTTCTGAAAGATTGTAACATTAAGTCCTTTTGTGATGATATTTGCTCGTTGATCGTGTGATGGATTGTGTAAAGTTGCCACAATTTCTTTTATTACTAAATTTCGGATATAATGATAATCTACTTCAATGTGTTTTGTTCGTCCATTAAAGATGAGATTACTTGCAATGTATATAGGTGCTTGATTGTCATAGTGCATCTTCATAGGAGTCATTATGACAAATCCTAACTCAGATAAGAAAGATGTAATCCACATTAGTTGACATCTTGTTTGTCATAAATCAGTATTTGACTTCTGCATTGGAAAGGGCAATGACATTTTGTTTTTTGTTGTGTTAAGTGACTAAATTTCCTTTAACATATATGTAATAGCCTGAGGTAGATTTTCGGTCTCCATGATCTCTAACATGTCCTGAGTTTAAGAATACTTCAACCTGATGGTGACCATAATTCTGGTAGATTAAACCTTTTCTCAGTTCTCCTTTAACATATGACAGAGCTTGAATGACTTCTTCCCAATGAACTCTCCTTGGTTGTTTCATAAATTGAGAGAGAAGTCCAACTGCAAAGGTAATATCTGGACATGTAACTATAAGGTTGATCAACTTTCCAATAAGTCTTTGTATTTGCTTGAATTTTCTAAGATTTTAAACGTGTCATCCTAAAAGCGAGGATTTTGCTTTATAGGAGTGTTTTTAAGCTTGCACCTTAGAAGTCCAATTTTCTTTAATTGATCTAGAGCATACTTTTGTTTGTGAAAGAGAAATTTTTTCCTTGACATAGAGAAGTAACTAGGTTTTCCCATACCTTTAGTGGTAAAGTGAGTAGCTAAATGTGTGTTTGTTTTTACTATGCCTACAAAGTTAATTCTTTGTTACCACTTATTAGAATGTCATCCACATAAACAACAATTATAACATGTTCAATCTCTGTACGTCTTACAAATATAGAGTGATCTGTCTGACACCTAGAAAAACCTCCTTTTATTACTCATGGACTTTGCGTCAACCTATAGATTGCTTTTTTAAGAAGACATACTATAATTTCCATTAAGACTTGTTGTGTACATTTGAAATTATAGAAAACTTATCTACAACTCTTAATGACCTAGGTTTTGACAACTAACCATTGACTTAATTATCTAATCAAAGATAACTAAGGAAATCAAGGGTTTGAAGTCGTCACTTAATTTTTATGCTGAAAGCTAGGAAAATAAGAGGGTGAAGACTGAAACCTGAGGTAAGCCTCATGAACTGTCTTGTCAAGGCCTAAAAAGTTTAGGACTTTCAAGATTTTGGATAAGGACTAAGGTACTCATAGGGGAAGGTGTTAGGTATCATTGTGTGCCCAATTTAAAAATCGGTTTCTGTTATTTTCCATGTGGGTTTTGCTTCGGGAAAAGGCATTTTTTTAGTTTGATTTTAGGGATTTAATGTTGCATAAAAAGGTTGGATCGGTTGACTTAAAATATGCTTGAAAAGAGGTTTTACTCCAGTTGTTTTGGTTGACCTTGTTTTAAAGGATGATATTTTGATTTTTAAGGTTTAATATTAAAATGAAAATGTTGTTCTTTAAATCTTGATAAAATGAAATGGTTGTTTGAAGACTAACATGATGCTTGAGATTATTGTTTTGATTTGGGTTTACTGTTTGTTTTGAGTTTCAAGTGTGGATTGCTATGATTTTAAAGTCGAATGGCCTAATCTAGAAATAAAAGAGGGGGCTTTTCATTTAGGGTTTTGATGCTTTAATGAAAACTAAATAAAGCTAAAAAGAAGGATGTTCATGCTAATGGATGAAACTACACATGATTATAACTGATGAAACTACAACAAAAGGGACATTGGTCATAAAACTTAACATATTGCAGAGAAAAAATATCAAAAATAGTGTTCAAGTAAGAAGAGTAAATAGTTGAGTTAAACGTTTAAGCATTGACATGGTAAAAAAGGCTTCCTATGGTGGCGGAACATTCAACAAAATACGTAGCATGATGTTAGAAATTGAAGTTTGCATTTTGATAAGTAAAAAGGGACCTCACTTGTCGAAGGACTTTTGGTGAAGATCGATGGCCAAGAGCAGTCGTTGGCGAGCTAGGGCATGTCCAAATTGGAGGCTGCGCACGAGCAGGAGTTCCCTTCCATAGGTCCAACGTTGGGTTTGCAAAGAAAGATGAGGTTCATGAAAGTCAGGATCTCTTGGGCGATCGTAGGAGTCCTCTCTTTATGGCCAACTCCTTTGCCATTTCTACGATTTTTCCTATCTAATCCCTGCCAATTTTTGCAAGTTCCTAATTTCTTGACTAATAGGAGACTGCACTCCTTGGCACGACCATGCTCCTTCATCCTGGAAGCATGGTGTCGGTGGACTTGAGGGTGAATGCCCAACATGGAGGCATTTGACTTTGCTTAAAGAGGGAAAAAACATTTTACCGAAAGATATGCTTGGATAAGGTGAATCGGAGTAACAAATGATAGTTCGAACTATATTTCGAAAAAGTATGTTCGTGTGTTACTTTGGAATTGAGAAAATCAGAATAATGAATGATATTTCGAACCATGTTTTGAAAAATTCTGTTTTAGGTACTAGCCGAAATTAAAAGGGAAAATAGGTTGACACAACGGAGTAATTCCATTGTGCGAGCACTTACCCAATGAGGGTAGAAGGCTGAAAACGAATCTGACACAACAGACTTAGTCCATTGTGTGAGTGCTCATCCAACGAAGGTGGGAAAATTGAAAAGGAAGTTGAGTGCTTACCCAATGAAAGTGGGAAACTGAAAAGGAAAAGTAAGCTAAGGTTCAACGGAAGTATTGCCGCACCTATAGAAGTTCCACAATAAATAAAGCCATTGGAGGTGATGGAAGCTAAGGTTTGACAAAAGTACCGTCAGATCTATGGAAATTCCGTAAAATAAGAGCTATTGCAAGGTGAAGGAAGTTAAGGTTTGACGGAAGTACCATCAGACCTACGAAAGTTCCGTAAAATAAGAGCTACTACAATGTGAAGGAATCTAAAGTCTGATGGAAGTACCGTCAGACCTATGGAAGTTTTGTAAAATAAGAGAATAAGAGCCTATTACTCCACGGCTCGCCGTAGAGTTACAGCTATGGCTCATCGTAAATTAAGGATTTGGGACTAATAGAATTTCCTCTCGTCTGGAGAGAAATATCCATTGTTTGGACTTAGATAAAATTAAAATAAATCAATAGAATTTCCTCTACCTGGATAGGAATATCTGCTGATCGAACTTGGATAAAATTAAAATAGACTAGTGGAATTTCCTTTGACTAGAAAGGAATATTCGCTGACTACTTAGCCTAAACCTTACGGTCTCTGTGGAACGTTTAGCTTTAACATATCGATCCTCACGGTACGTTTAGCCTAAACATTCTGGTCTATGCAGAAGGTTTAGCGTGAATCTACTGTTGATGAAACTTAGTGAAAATTTAATAAAAGCAAGTAAACCAATGAAAGCTCCTCTTGCCTGGAGAGGAATATTCGTTGGTTAAATTTAGTGAAAATTTAATTAAAGCAGATACCCTAACGGAAGTTCTTCTTGCTTGGAGAGGAATATCTGTTGATTAAATTTAGTGAAAATTTGAATGGACCAACGGAATTTCCTTTGTTCAGAGAGGAATATCCGTTGATCGGACTAGGTGAAAATTTAAATAAGAGCAAATAGGCCAATGGAAGTTCCTCTTGCCTGGAGAGGAATATTTGCTAATGAAACTTAGTGAAAATTTAATAAAAGCAAATAAACCAACGGAAGTTCTTCTCATCTGGAGAGGACTATCCGTTGATTAAATTTAGTAAAAATTTAATTAAAGCAAATAATCTAACGGAAGTTCTTCTTGCTTGAAGAGGAATATCCGTTGATTAAATTTAGTGAAAATTCAAATAAAAGTAAATATCCTAATGAAAGTTCCTCTCGCATAGAGTGGTATATTCGTCGACAAGCAACTGAAGAGAATGCCTCAACGTAGTTAATCCCATAAGTTTGGTTAAAACCACGAGCAACCAAGTGAACTTTATACTTGCCGATAGTGCTATTAGGCTTATACTTGATCAAATATATCCAATGTCAAGTGATAATCCTTGCATCCAATTGTTTGGGAACCAATGTCCAAGTGTGTCCAGAAACTAAAGTAGCCATTTTCTCATTCATAGCTGTCCTCCACTGAAGTAATTGACATGCCTTAGAATAATTTTTCCTGGTGATAAGTGATCATAGGTAACAAAATTTGAAATAAGATGCTTGACACAAGTTGCAGTACCTTTTTGTAGAACTATAAGAAGATCTGTAGTGTCAAGTGTGGTGGTGGAGGACCATCATTTGAGCAGTGACTGAAAGGGTCTGAGGTGGGAGGTGTCATGTGGTATATGGAGACTGGAAAAGTGGAGGTTAACATTATTATATGATGTGATACACACATACCAATCTTAACGTGTTTCAAGTAATATTTGGCATTTAGCTTACAGAATTTATGTTGTAGTGGTTTGATTGGAATGCATTTTATAATCAATGCCTACAGATTTTCACAAATCCAATTGATTTGTTCAAAATTTCAGCAAAAACTAGATCCTCCAATCCGAAGGCCTAAATTATCCGTATTTCAAGTCTATTCTTTTAAGAGTTTTATCATTGACCTGGCTAGAACTTCTAGCATAGCATTGTGAATGAAGAAAACAATTTTTTCATCTTCTAGGTTTTTATTGCAGGTGTCTGAATAACAACAGATTGACAGGGTCCGTTCCTGCCACTATTTGGAAGGATGCAAATCCAAGTGCAAATATGAGTATAATCTTGTGAGAAACCGAACCAAGACAATTTTGATTTTATCAATTTTAATGGTGGTGCAAATTTTTTTGAGCTGTAAATACTGGTGCAGATTCTAATTGAAGTTCTTGTATCAAATGCAGCGATTTTCGGAATAACACGCTTAAAAATATTTCTGATTTTGGTTATCCTCCAGAAAATGTCACTGTCCGGTATGTTTTTTCAATTGAACTTCTGGGACCAAGTTTTTCAACATTCTGTTTGATTGTCATTTAGAATATTAAAGTGTTGATATATAATTTTCATTATTCTGTTTATCCTATGCAACGTTTGTTACAATTTCGTTGGTACATGGCACCACTCCATTCAGCCATGAGACTTAAAGATCTTGTCTAATCTGTCCATGTGTTGACTGGGGAGACTAATGCGTATTAGAATAGTTAAATTGTCTCACACTTGTCTCAATCTATACCCAATCCAGCTCCCTAGGGAGCTTATTAAACTGAACTACACTCTAACTGATCCTTACTAATTGATTGTTCCAGTCTACTAAAAAATGGCTCACATTAAAGTCTCTCTAATTAGTAACTTATGAGGGCCTCAATGCCGAACATAATGCAACATCTCATTTAGTGCCCATCTTTTAGCCTATTCACATGGTCCATTCCCGTAGATAATCTCAACCTCTTGTGCGGTTGCTTGGTATCAACAAAAAATAGATCTATGCTCTCACATGCCCAAAAAATTTGTGAAGTCATTGGATACCCCTATGTTTGGTTTAATCACCAAATCTTATTGTTATGGGCATTTACCAACTTTTTTTTAAGGTAATAATCCCAAAGTATTATTCATCAACCTGGGGCTACCCTTCAAAATGAATGAGATACAAAATGAACAAAGGGGATTAGGCCAAAACTCTGCATAAGATGCAACATAGACATGAAGGAGAAATAAAACAAACATAGAAAAGCTCAAATGAGCCTAACAACCAGTGGCTAAAATAAAAACCGTGAAAGCCACCTGAGGGTACTTCCCTGAAAAACTGCTAGTCAAGCCTTCAACGAGACCAGTTGATGCTTGCTTGGAAAAACTGCCAGCTGCCCACCAAGAGAGTGGAAAAGGCATCCACTTGACTTTAGTGCTTAACAGAAGTGGGCTAGTGGATTGTATTTGAGTCCATAAATTGTCTTTGAGTCTATAAATTGTCTTTAACAAGTGACAAACCTGATTCTTCCCTTGTGCAAGAAGTTGCTTCATGAAAAGATCTTCTAAATAACCATAGAGAAAGACATTGTAGACATTTAACTAATATATTGTCTACATTTTGTTAACCACTAGTGAGAGGAGAATCCGTATGAAATTGAGTTGGGTAATTGGAGAAAACGTCTTAGCATAATCAACCCCAAGTGTCTGTATTTCAACATCCATTGCATGCTTTTAGGGTGGAAGGGTAAGTGCCCCAAAATAATTTTTAGGAATGGATTTTGAAGAAATAACTAGGGTAAATTGCTTGTAATCAAGTGAAAGGGCATTATAAGAAACAAAATGTTAAATAGGATGTAGGGTAGATGCACATATACCTTTACGGGGGGCAATTGGTAGGTCAAGAGAAGAGCGATCTATGATGGTAAGAGAAGGTGGCGTGGCTTGAGTTGTAGGTGGTATATGATAACAATGATGTTGGTACACCTGTAGGGTTCTGGTGAAGTTGCTGGAGTGGATTTTAGTGCCTTGGATAAGTCTTGTGGACATAAGGAAGGATAAACAATGAGTGGTGGAAAAGAAGGGAGTATTTTCAAGAAAGACAATATCGGTAGACACAAAATAGCAACAAGTGGATTAGTGGTAACACCTATACCCTTTTTGGGAATGAGAATAGCTCACAAAAACACATTGAAGAGACCAAGGAGAAAGTTTGCCTAACCCAACAACTAAATTCTTGATAAAAGTCGTAAACCTAAACAGTTTAAGCGAAAGAAGAAACAATTCTCGATCAAGAGAAAGACGTTGTAAGGAATTGCATCATTTAAAGGAGAAGACAACATACGGTTAATAAGATAGGTAGTTGTGGCAATAGCATTAAATCAAAGATATTTAGGTATCTTAACAAGAAGGGTGCAAGCAATCAAGGAGATGACAATGTTTGTACTGTTTTGTTGAGACGTGTGTGCACACATAGTTTGATGAATGGTGCCACATTGTGAATAAAGAAATTCAACATCAAATTTGACAAACTCAAAAGTGTTATCAATGAGGAAAATTTTAGAAGTAGTAGCAAATTGAGTTTAAATTTCATTGAAATAGTTAAGAATTAATTAAATACATGCTGACGGTCTTTCAACAAATATACTTATGAGACACGAGAGAAATTGTCAATAAATACAATATAATAATGATAACCATTGATTGACGCAATCTGAGTAGGTCCCTAGGCTTCACAATGAATTAAATCAAAAAATAAAATAAAGCTAGAATGGAAGACAATTCTCGATTAGTATATGTAATTTGAAATTGCTTACCCAAAGTACAAGATTGACAAGTGAAAGGATGGAGAGACACTAAAGCTTTACATAATTTGCTCAGAGAAGGATGTCCAAAACGATGATACCTAAGCAAACAAGAATCACCAGAAGTGGCAATAGATGCAAGCCTTTGAGGAATGCCATCTTTGATAAGAGTGTATATGCCATGACCTTGATTAAGCCTTAAACCAATTCTCTTGCTTGTTTGTAGATCCTGAAAAGTGTAGTGAAAAGGGTAAAAGGTAATAGAATAGTGTAGTTGCTTTGTGATGGTATTAATGGATAATAAATTAACAAGAAAATTAAAGATCTAAAGAACCTTGTCAAGGGAAATATTAGTATTGAGAGGTGTAGTCTCTTTTCCAAAAGTAGGACAACTACACCTATCGACTAAAGAAATAGAGTTTATATGAGAGAAATCGATAAACGATTACCAGAAATGTGATTTTTAGACTCTAGAGTCAATTATCCAAGAATTGTTAAGAGTGGATGTGTGAAAGACATGCATATCAAGAGAGAGAACATGAGTTGTAGTTGCTTCAGTATTTTATTGAGCATAAAGAATCATTTACTCATTATAATTAGCTTCTGATATAGGTACCATTCCATAGGAAGGAGTAATGGTTGAAAGGACGACTTCACCACTTGCAGAAGGATTGGTCGTTGCTAAATGCAGAGGGGGTAGCTAGTAGATGGACAAATTTCTCCCATTAGTGATTAGAGGGATGGTTCTTCCTGGTATAATAAACACATGGAGTTCTCAGTTGCCTGTCGTTGCGTCCTCGCCTTCCATATGATGATCTAGAGTTTTGTCAAGGGTTGCAAGTGTTGTGGAGAGCTTGTATGGTCACCAAGTAGTGGATTCCATAGGAGAAGTGGTGGTGATACAAAGAACTTTGAAGGTGGTTTGGAGGGAGGGGATTCTATCTGTCATGAGGATTTGACCACAAATTTGAGAGGAAAACTCCAGTCAGGATCTTTCCAGAAAAGGGCAATGTTGTGCTCTTCACGATACCATTTTTGAGTGGTGACATTGATAACCCAAGGTAGATGGATGTCAAGATCATCCAACAGAGCTTGGAGACGACTGTAGGAGTGAACAGATGTGTCACATTGCTTGTGAGAGAAGAGCTGCTTGTAGCTCTCGTATACATGTGAGATGTTTTAGTCATTCCTGTACGTTGATCGCAAGGTCTCTCATGTGTGTCTTGTTGGGCGAAGATGAGAAATGTTGTGTGCAATGTTTTCTTTGACACTGTTAATGATCTATGAGATGATAACATGTTTGGCTGCTTGCTAGGTAGAGAAGTCCCCGCATGAGAAAGAAAGAAGAGGAAGTAAAGTGAAGGTGGTGGAGGTTTCAAGTTCGATAATAAGAGATTAGGGTTTAAATTTTCTTTGATAGCAACTGGAAGTGATAATCAGTGTTATTACTCAATGAAACAAATGTACAAATATATATATACACATATCTAGGTAAATGGATCCTAGGTAAATGGCCTAACATTCTTTGGGAGGTCCTTTTTGGGGCCTCCATCAGGTGGTGCATTACCAAAATTTTTCATTATGTTTTTGGTGGAATTTTTGCTGTGGTAGTCATTTTTTCCAGGAAGGAAAGAAAAGCTGGAAAAGCCGCTGATACATATTAGTTTGCTAATGAGGATATAAATGGATACTACTGCTGATGAGTAGATGGAGTGAGAGAGGACTGATGATTTGGCACATGTAGTGTTGCTCCCTGGCTACTTTTTTGTGACTGAGGTTTAAGTCAGCTAACATATGGTGACATTTGGGAATTAGGTGGATGAAATGTGGCAATATTGATCTTCCTCTTTTGTTTTAGTTCTAATTGAACTTTTGATTTGCAGGTAACCCTACCCTGACGAATAATATATTGTGGCTCATTCAAAAAAAGAGAGGATCTAATACTCCAACAATCCATACACGTAGACAATCTCAACCTCTTGTGCAGTTGCTTAGTATCAACAAAAATTAGATATATGCTCTCACATACCCAAAAACTTGGTCAAGTCGTTGGATAACCCTATGTTTGGTTTAATCACCAAATCTTATAGTTATAGGCATTTACCAGCTACTACATTGTCATAAACTTAATGAAATAAGATGTATATCCATCCATTACTGGTGATACATGAACAATGTGTTGATATTTTCAATATCAAATATTATTCTGGGATTGCTAATGATGCTAAAGATTTCTAGAGATTTTTTTTTCTAGTTCCTGCTACCACTTTTCACTATTTGTTCTCTTGTATAACAGGTTACAAGGGAACCCTCTTTGTAAGAACAGCACAACACAGTTTTGCAGGTCACAGAGCTTGGTGCAAGCACCTGAAAGGTCATCAAACTCCACATTTAGTTGTCAACCTAAGAATGCTATTTTATGTCCATTTCAAGGTTCATATGAATATAACAAGGCATATACTAATAAATGTGTATGTGCTGCCCCAGTCAGAGTTGGATATCGGTTAAAAAGTCCTGGATTCTCAGATTTTCGTCCATATAAGTTGAAGTTTTTGGAATACTTAACTTCAGGCCTCAAATTAAATATTCTTCAGCTCTATATTAATTCATCTGAGTGGGAAGAAGGTCCTCGACTGAGAATGCTCTTAAAAGTTTTTCCCATTGGTAGCAGTGTATTCAATGAAAAAGAAATACTGGAGCTCAGGACCATTCTCACCAGATGGGAAGTTCCTCCTAAAGATATTTTTGGGCCATATGAAGTGCTCAATTTCACATTACTGGGTCCTTATAAAGATGGTATGGCATTATAACTGAGTAATTAGCAATCCAATCATGATTCAATGCTTATTTTTTATTTAATTATATATGCTAGCATACGGATTGCACCTACATTTTAAGACATGCTGGAGTCAATCCATGCATATCTGCTGCAATTTTGCTTAACTAAGGCATTCTGCAACATTAAATTTTTGAACACATTCCCAATTAGAAACTAGCACTGAAAGACACCCATATTTTAACAATGGAAGGTTTCCATGCATGATTGATTTTCCTGGTAACTTTATTCAGTTAGTTATGATACTAAGATTGTTTGAAAATAAGATTTCTTAAATGGCTAAATGCTTCTGTACTTTGAGGTTTTTTTATTCTTTATATTAAAAGTAGGCCATACAATTCAAAACCAAGTCATTGAGAGCAGATTTGTTCACCAATATAATAGCATCAGTTATCTCTTATTATCTTACTTGAAACTATTCTTGTATTCTCATTTCTCAGAAAGAAGGTTAGAATGTGTAATGGTACTTGATTAATAATTGGGGGGTTTATTAGAATAAAAGGGGTTATTAGTTATTGGGCCAAGGACGGCCCAACCCAGTCTAGTGAAGAGTATAAAAGGGAGAATTGGAGAAGAAGCTAGGGTTTGGCTTTTGCCATTGTTGTTGTTGAACTTGGAGTCTTTGCTGCTCGAAGTACAGTTATCTTCCATTTCAATCAATCTTCTTTCAATCACCATTGCTTCCAAGTGCAATCTTAGGTACATTTTGCGATATTCCTCATAGAATGCTCTAAATGAAGAGATGACTTAACAATCAAATTGCTCTATTCTCACATTTAATATGTTTGGTGCTTTCAATAGACGTCCAGCACATTGTGATAGTGTATGCTTTGGAAGGCCATGACCACCATCCATTGTGCCCTTCCCCCAGCTCCCTCTGTAAAACCCCTTCTGTGTTTCTTTTTTGTGACCAGTGGATTTATACAATTTCGACATTGTATAGATCTTGGTACCGTATATGAAATTAGAACATTTGATTTAAAATCAATTGTCTAAAGGTGGAATATATCTGTCTGCCAACAGAAATCCAATCAGCACACTTTGATGTAGGACTATTTTAAGATGATACTGTGCTTCATTTTTTTTAATCATTTCTATCTGATTACTCCTTAATTTCACCTTGCAGTGATTAATCCAGAGAGGACCTCATCAGGTTTAAACAAGGGTACCATGGTTGGTATAATAATTGGTGCTATTGCTGCTGTAGTTACTTGTACAGGAATTATTTGGATACTTATCTTGAAAAGGAATATCAGATATCAGAAAATGGTAACCAGAAAGCGTAAATGTAAGTTCTGTAATTTCACACTTGAAGCTCTTTGAAAGGTTTCCCTTGTCCGCAAATCAAGAAAATATCAATGTTAAGAAGTGCATCCTTTCTCCAAATTGAAGCCATAACCTTCCTTCTATCTCCAAATATATGCTATATTTTAGATAATTTGTCATTCTCCCTTGCACCATCCTTGTCCATCCTCCAAGTTTTCATAGCATTCCTTTGATATGTTATATTGTGCAGTATCCAGAATCCAATTCAAAATTGATGATGTCAAAGATTTTACATTTGGAGAACTTTCTCAAGCTTCAAGAAATTTCAGTGAGTCATCACTAGTTGGCCAAGGTGGTTATGGAAGGGTTTATAAGGGTATTCTAGCTGATGGAACAGAAGTAGCTATAAAGCGTGCACAAGAAGCTTCCTTGCAAGGCTCAAAAGAGTTCTTCACAGAAATAGAGCTGCTGTCAAAACTACATCATCGAAACCTGGTGTCTCTGATTGGATATTGTGATGAAGAAGAGGAACAGGTTTATGCATCTAATTTTTTCAATTTCAATAATCAGAAAAACCTGGATATTGCGCTTTCCTCCTTCCACTTATGTTGTTTGGGTGTGTTGCATTTTTACATAATTCCAAGGCTTGACAAGTCAGCCCCATTGTCTCAAGTGTGTATTTGTTGAATAGACTTGCACATAATAGGGGTACCATGCTTCCATCCTGCTATTAAGCATTATTTTATCTTTGTAGATGTTACTTTCTTTGAATATCAATTTTATTTTAATTCCATTGACAATAATGTCAAAAGTATTTAAAATAACAATAATTTTACACATGCTTTGCGCTAAAATTTTCAAATTCCATACATTAGCCACTGAAATGTCCTTTTAGCTACACTTGTTTCTTTCCCTGCATCTTTAGGAAGGATTTTTTTTTTTGTTTTTCAAGGATATAATTTCTTGTTATCCTCATAAAGGCTTATAGTAATTGTGTGAACGAATATTCCAAAAAAAAGCAATAACGTGATCATAAAGATATTAGAAGGCCTACGAAAATTAGCATACAATCAATACCTGGTTGGCTGGCTTTGTTTCGTCACTTCTTTGGTTTTTGACAAGACATCGGGTGATTTGCAACTTGTTGACATCACAAATTTACTAATCTGATGTTTTTCATGAAAGATGGCACCCTCCAATTTGATGATATGTCCTGTCGCCCCTTGAAGAATTCTCGATTTGGTGATTCTTTGCATTGGAGGAAAGCAGGCCTTGCCCCAATGTAGCTGTATAAGTTTTGGGTCATTTATAGAATTCGCATATAGCTTATTCTGGCCCTACAAATTGCAGTGTTTTCTCTTATTTGGTAATCCATTTCCCTGAAGTGGTTGGTCAATCATTACAATCTTTCATCTTTGATCATTATGTATCCACCATTGACAGAATGATGTGCTTTCATCTCTGATCTTTCATCTTTAGGAAGGATATATTCACTTTCTCCCAATGCTAATATGCTAGTGCTGATTTCTTCATGATATTTTTCTATTTATTCGTGAATGTTGGCTAGTTTTGCTCGCCAATCTCTTGCAATAGGATGTTGGATCTTTATAAGATCACCACTCTTATCTCTTCTTTTGTATACTTGCAGATGCTAGTTTATGAGTTTATGCGAAATGGCACCCTACGCGATCATCTCTCAGGTATAGCCTTTGTCAATGTAATATTATTTTTATTCATGATGGAGCTTGGCATTACTCCTTTTTTATTTTATTCACATGTAAAAATGCAAATGTGTTCTTGTCTTTTGAGATATCTCCAATTCTTTTTCCAAATCATGTACTTGTAGT
>JAMKPZ010003188.1:0-27166 GCA_024699675.1 Amphibolis antarctica
AAATAATTTTCTAAGTACAGAAACAGTTTTTGAACTTTGTTATATCGGTAATGTGTTTTTTTTCTTTCTCGCCTCCTCTCTCGCTCTCAGCTCTCTCGACCGAGATGAGCGCAAACCCCAGTTCCTCCTCATCCGCCGCAGCCGACGCCGCCAAGGCCCTCCAGGTGAAGCGAATTCAATCCAGCAAGCTCTACTTCGACGTTCCTTCCTCCAAGGTGCGTGCTCACGTTTTCCCCATTGAAGGTGATTCTTGTAGATTTTGTTATAAACAGCAATCTGATCGACTGATCTTCTGCGTCAAGGTCCCTGTAGTGTACTCCTCTTCGTATGACATAGCTTTCCTTGGGATCGAGAAGCTGTGAGTTGTCACTTTACATCTTTCGACTGTTTATTTTGTTGCAATTGTTTTTGGTAATGACGTTGTAATATATCTATGTATTTTTAATGAAGTAGTAATATCGATAGATTATAGATAGAAACGCAGCTATCTATGGTCAATTTTTGATTAAATCGTATAAATTTAAAATTTTTCTTATAATTCCTAACCAGATAGTTTCAGGTTTTCTCTACTTTTTTGAGTTTTTTCTGCACTAATCAAGTCTCATTTCTTAATGGATGTATTCTTCAACCTCCTAAAGATATGGATAAGCCACCTAAATCAAATTTCTCTTATCTAACATGTCATGTTATATAGATTATAACTTAGGTTCTGGCACGCTATATGGACTATGGAGTGGATTGTGTTTTCATTTCTTCAGATCAAATTACTGTTAGTGTGACCAATAATGATTAAGATAAATTATTATCAGAAGATTCTGAGCTGTACATTTTTTTCTTAGTAAGTTCTATTTCTTGTAATTTGTAGGCATCCTTTTGATTCATCAAAATGGCGTCGAATTTGTGAATTTTTGATTAAAGATGGAACTTTAGAAAGGAATCGAATTATAGAACCATTGGAAGCTTCAAAGGATGATCTGTTAGTGGTACCTCTTTTACATTTTACCAATGCATTTCAAGTTTTTTTGCAGAACTTTACAATTATATACTGATAGCTCAAAGTTTGTTGAGTTGTTTTATTTGAGTCTGTTGCAAATTAGATATTTTCTTACCATACTTAATGATTTAGAATGTTGGAGTATAATGTATGATCATATGCAAAGAATTCATATTGTAGAGATGTGAATGTTTAGATAGATTAGCGATAATACCATAAAGGATAAGTTAAAAAATGATTTTATTAAAAATAAAATAAATGTTACACCAATTGAAGATAAGAGAAAATTGACTTAGATGATTTATTCATATCCTTAAGATGTCAATAGATACACCAATTAGGAGAGAAGTTTTAATTAGTGTAGAAGAAATTGAAAGAAGTAGAGAAAAACTTAAAATTACTTGTTTAGGAATTGCGACAAAAGATATAATTTATGTAATTTAATTGAAGATTTGATTATAGGTATGTATGGAAGAAAAGATTTATGTGGCCTACCCCACATGATTGGATCATGACAGGGCTTGTTTTATTTATGTATTACACCACCTAGTGGTCTTTTTGGTTGCATATCATCTTGATTTTCAACAATGGAATAAGTGTGCCTTTGACTAGTGAGTTGTGACACAATATTTTATGAAGTTGGCAACTAAAATGCAGGTACATTCGGAAAAATACCTGAAAAGTCTCAACAACAGTGTGAATGTGTCAATGATTGTTGAGGTAATTGTTATCGTACCTGTACTTATCAAGTCATAAAATTTTTGAACTTAGCTGGATTGATTCTACTTATACCCTGAATTATATAAACTAATTATTTTCACTTTACAGTTTACACTGTTTATTGTCATTTTGATTTGTACTTTAGTGCATGTAGCATATACAAGCCATTATTATTATGTAGCATTCCCTTGTTTTCTGCTAGTAAATATTATTGACTATTGGTGCAAGATGCAGGCTTGGTATGTTGAAAGTTGAGCTGATATTTGTTGATCTGATATTTTTTTTCAATTAGAAGAATTATGCATTATTTACCTGATCTTGATAGAAGTTGATACCATTATTCCTTGTATATCGTGTACATATTTCAAACATATGGATTCGTTTGTTCGTAGGTTCCCCCTGTTGCATTAATTCCCAATTGTCTGGTACAACAGAAAGTATTATCCCCATTTCGAAAGCAGGTATTCATATAGTCTAATTGACATATGACAAAGCCACTTGGTTAAGGCACTTGAAGAGGTAGTTCTTTGATATTCTCTAGGTGGGAGGTACTATCCTGGGAGCAAAACTTGCAAAACAGCATGGCTGGGCCATAAATGTTGGTGGAGGATTTCACCACTGTTCTGCAGGAAAAGGAGGTGGTTTCTGTGCGTATGCAGATATATCTCTTTGCATTCATTTTGCATTTGTTCAATTAAACATTTCAAGGTAGAGTGTACTAGTACAGTGGATTGTTTTTCAGGAGTTTTTCATTCTTCATTTCTGGTAAATAACCATAGAGAAATTTTCTTTTCTGAGTGGTTGAATTTTCCAAATATGGCAGGGTGATGATTATTGACCTTGATGTTCATCAAGGAAATGGACATGAACTTGATTTCTCCAATGACAGTATGTCTTTTGTTCCTACTGTTATTTTAAGGATTTTTGCTTGTATTTCATTGTAAAATCTCGTATCATCATGTATGTCACTATGAAATACTTATTTATTAGTGTGCTCTCTTAAGCTTAATGTTATACTAGCGTCATTTATGTTATAATGTCTAACTTCACCCCACGTTATTACTCTACCTTATTTGATTATATTACCTCTAGTTATCATTTTCTAACATAATTAGGTACCATCTTTGATGCATACTCTATCATGAATACACCATCTCTGGTGTAAAGAGAGGGAGAGGTAGAAGGTAATTTAGTGAGAGGAGGATAAAAAAGACTTTTCACACACGATAACAGCTTAAACAAATGTTAAACTATGGTTATTAATTAAGATGATATTTTAAAAAAAAGATTTAATTTTTAGGTGGGCATACTGATGAATAGGCATTTTCTAATGGCAAATGTGACAATACGATATTTTACAATAGCATATAAGAAAAAAATTAATTTAATTGTGCACAACATATTTATTGCCTCTGAGAGTACTTTTCTTGCAGGGAGGGTTTATATTTTGGATATGTACAATGCTGAAATTTATCCTTTTGTAAGTTATGAACAGATGAATGGGTGGCCTTTTTGTTTTCCATTATGATGTCAAACATTTCCAATGTTATATAATCCTTTATATTTTTAAGGAGCTTTTATTTGTGTTTGCAAACTTGTAACTTCAGGATTTTGTGGCAAAGAGATCCATTGATCAGAAGATTGAATTGGTGGTGAGTCTTAGCCTTTGCTACAAGTATTTATCCTAATTCTTGCTAAATGAAGTGGAAATGATAGGTGTCTTTGCTTTTGGGGACGGCATTAATATTTTTGTTTACATGAAATCATAGAGTTGGACGGAAACAGAGGAGTATCTTGAAAGGTTGGACGTTGCACTTGAGGTATTCATTTAACATGTTGTCATATTGCTGGCATTATTATGGACCGCTGAATAGGTTTTATTTCCTTGAGGACACTATCTTTCCATCTCCTTCAAACTGCAAGCCTCTGGATTTGTGTCTTCACAAGCTTTAAAGCAAGCAGTAGTTCATTCTCTTTTGTTTGTGGTGCTATATCATTTGGGAAAAACTTTATGTTCAACATGGAGTTGTCTAAAAAGGTTCTTTGTGGATCCACAACCAATTCTATGACATGGTTTTTTTCTTGGCATTGAAATTTTATTAGGTGGCTGTTGACCTCATGTAAATCTTCTTTCTAGTGATGCTAAATTTCTAGGTAAATGACTCGTATAGAAGAGTGACATGCCATGACACACACCATGGTAACTAGATAAGCCTGATAATTTATTGAAGAGTAATTTTCATAAATTACTTTGAATTGCAGCTTAATGTGAACAATGGCAGATCAATTTAGCTTATATTTCCTTCTCCCTTTTCTTTTATATGAGGCCCATAAATCATCCATCAGCTTCAGCTGATCCTTCTTAAGCTTCTACTTCTTGCCATGGTTTTTTGAAAGTAGATGAATTTATTTCTGAAATATCTGTAAATCCTTTATCATGAGTTGTGGTGATTCTTTTCAAATCTGAATTTTAGGAGGCAAAGCGACGGTTCCAACCTGAGTTGGTAGTTTACAACGCTGGTACAGACATTCTTGATGGGGACCCACTAGGCAGATTAAAGGTATCCTTTTGATCTTCTGCTCATTTATATACTTTCTGATCTTCATAAATGGTTTATTTTGTGAAAGTAAATGGAGAAGTAATCACACTTTTTTCGTGTATAATTAAAGGATTATCCGATTATTCCACAAATTGTCACATGCTTGCTCAAAGATTTCTCTAAGATCCCCTCCTTTTTCCATAATGGTCAACCGGGTACAAACTGCAATTAGCTTACTACATTCAAGAGGAAAAACTCAATAAAGATGGGGAGGTTCTTGGTATTTTATTATAATGGAAAGTGAATTGGGAGATGATGATCTGTTTGTTGCCATCTTTTTTCAATTTCGGTCATGATAGTTCAATATGCATCCATGCAGATTAGTCCCGACGGGGTGATCAGGAGGGATGAGAAAATATTCCGGTATGCCAAAGATGTGAATGCCCCTCTTTTGATGGTCACTTCAGGTTAAAAATTCACATCCCTCTGTAGTTTTGTGACATCTGTCATGCCATTACACAAATCGATTGTTTTTCAAACACATTCTGTGCTTCACAGGTGGTTATATGAAATCAAACGCACGAGTGATAGCTAATTCCATAAAGAACCTCTCGGCAAGGGAACTGATAGAGTTAAGTCCTGCCAGCAATCGCTAGCATTCTGTGCATTCTCATTCTGGTAATGATGATCTTTCACAAAAATATGTGCTTGAAATATATTTTCTTGGTGTGAATTTTCTCCATGTAAATCTTTTTCTGGCCTTTTTGTTGGGATGTTTCCTGGTATATACCTGTGGTGCTTCTTTTGCCTGCCTTGAAAATTTTCTGGTATATATGTATGGTGCATCTTTTGTTTACCCTTATCTAAAATGATATACTTTCATTAATTTATGATACCAAAGTGTTAGAATAATTTCATATTAATTAAAATAGGAATTGAACTTAGACTTATTTATTAACAAACCTTTTCATTTGAATATAATATTATGAGAATGATTCACACAAAGGTACTCATAGATATTTGTAGAAATATAAATAAAAGTCACACATAGCAACCCTTGTCATTGCTCTCCTCATTGTAGTGCTTACCGCTCTCGCAGCTTCACTGTTGTCACTTGTCAACCCTTGTCCCCTTTACCTTCACTATCCTTGCCTCTTCATCTAAGTATCCCCTATATGCATACCCATATACAATAAATGGTACACAAGTATGGAAACTAATCTAAGGTTTTTTTTTTTTACTTTAGTTTCTAAAAGTACATTTAATTTTATGATAATATGCATATTTTTTAATTTACTTTTTTTATTATCAAAATTATTATTTTTTCTTTCTATTTTAATATCGTCCTTCTAAAAAATACTTTTTTCACTTTCAAAAGTTAAGAGTAAAGAAAAAAAAATACTCTTTAAGAAGGAAACACTAACCTTTTCATAACCTTACTTAAGATGGGTAAACAAGCTTGACAATTCGTTTATGTAGATAAATTTTATATACCATTACTTAAACGAAGTTACATAGCTTAAAAATCTATCTAAATAGCCATTTTTGCATTCTCTCACTATACACATGGATATTTGTAGGAATATAAATATAAATAAAAGTCACACTCTCGCATCTCGCCGTTGTGCTTACCTCTCTCACATCTTCACCGTCGTCAACCCTTGTCCCCTTCACCCTCGCCGTCCGTTTTGCCTCCTTTTGCCTTCGTCCGTTGCCCGATAAAATCAAAAATAAAAAGTAAAAATTTAACATTAAATATTAAATATCAAACAATATTAGGTAAAAATAAAACATTACTAAATATTAATAACTACTTAATATTTACAATTTTTTTGAATTTTTCGTGACCTACCCAAAAACTTACAAAAAAATTTCTTTTTCTTGAATTTTAATTTATTCTACTTTTTTAAATTTATTCTGTTTGAATTTTAATTTCTTTTACTTTTTTTAAAAAAAATTTCTTGAATTTTAGACGCCAACTGAAAACAAAAAAAAGAAGGCCTAGTCGCCTAGATAAGTACGTGGAAATAGGAGTACGATCCGTTAAATTTTGTAATGAGATAAATTTAAGCACCTCCCTCAGATCCGGTGTCGATCCACCAACACCTGCGTCTTCGACGCCCACCGCCGATGACGACGTACGGCACGATCCCGACGTCGACCCAGCCAGGGCCGACCACCGCGGCGGCCTCCATCCCCTCCCTCATCTCCGACGCCAAGTCCCGGGCGAGGGCCCACCTCGCCACCCGCCGGCCGTGGATGGAACTCGTCCACGCCCACGCCTTCGGCTTCCCCCACGGCTTCGCCGGCTGCTACCTCCGGCTCCGTACCAACCTCGCCTACTTCTCCATGAACTACGCCATCATCGCCCTCGCCGTCCTTTTCCTCAGCCTCCTCTGGCACCCCGTCTCCCTCATCGTCTTCGTCGTCATGATGGCCGTCTGGCTCTTCCTCTACTTCCTCAGGGACCAGCCGCTGGCGCTCTTCGGGAGAACCGTGAGCGACCGCCTCGTCCTCGTCGTCCTCTCCGTCGTCACTGTCGTCGCGCTTCTCTTCACCGGCGCCACCGGGAATATCGTGGGCGCTTTGATCACCGCAGCCATCGTCGTGCTGCTCCACGCCCTGTTCAGGAAGACCGACGACTTATGCTTGGATGACAACTCCACCGATCGTCCTGGTGGGTGGTACACCGTGGTCGGCACCCCCACGCCGGTGCCGCCGACGCGCTTTTCTACCTCTTCTTCCTCCAAGTAGTCTGTGCCGGGTTTTCTCCGCCGACATCACCTTCGTTTTCGATCTCTCATCTTGTTGTCACTGTGCTCCCGATGGGTTTCTCTTTATCCGCTTCGATCTGTTGTGCTAAGAACCAAGAAATTTCTCTCTCCAGAATCCTTCATTGGTACTGGATTTTTGATGTTATCATTGGCAATTATGAACTCCAGAAGCTTGCAAACCAACTGGATCTGAAGCTTTTATTCCATGATTCGAGATGTGAACGCCCCACCACTTGCTCCTCTTCCGCCCCTTTCCAATTCTCCGGCGGCCACGGCGGCGGCGACGATTCGGGTGCCCAACGACGCACGCGACCGAATCTGCCGGATCAGAACCAACCTGGATGAAGACAAAGAAAAATGCAAACCACGAGGGTATTCCTGGAAGAATAAAGTCGACTTTAAGGGCAGTTTCGGCAATTTTTATTATTTCTTGAAACACAAAGTAAGAGATTTTCCTAGGGCCATCTACATTATAAAATTATTTTAAGTTTTAAATTAAAATCTACTTATATGATTATTTGATCTATATATGCGATGATCTAGTATGTGTTAGAATTTTCACTTGATATAAATAAAATTCATTGTTATTTTTAATTTAAAAATCACTAGCTAAAATATAGCTAAATTGGTGAATTTGAAGACATTTTAGATCAGAGATTGATACTTATTTAATTTAACTAGTTAACTATCAACA
Source organism: Amphibolis antarctica (assembly GCA_024699675.1). Taxonomy (NCBI): domain Eukaryota; kingdom Viridiplantae; phylum Streptophyta; class Magnoliopsida; order Alismatales; family Cymodoceaceae; genus Amphibolis; species Amphibolis antarctica. Next base: position 7,723 of record JAMKPZ010003188.1, read on the forward strand.
AAATCTACATGACTACTTTTATTTCCTCATGTATTTAGAGAGAAAATTAAATAAAGGTGATACCCAAAGAGTCATCATATGTAATTACTAAGATCATGTTCGTTTGAAGAGAATTTCAACGATGCCTAATATGTATAGTTGAAACTACTACAGTGTTGACAATTAACATTATGCTACATAATATAAAACATTTCCTTTTTGGGTAGAACTTGAAAGAAAATATTTTTTGCTTTTATATATACATGTAAAATATCTTGTTAGAGTCCAAGTAAAAATAAATCTTTTAGATGTGTAAAAAAATTAATGTTGCAGATATGTGAATGCTTGAATGGATAAGTGGTAATACTTCTTAACAAATGTCTTGATCACATGAGAGGAAAAAATATATGATATGCATGTAAACCATCAATACAAGATAAGCAAAGCAGATATCAAGCACCTCTGCTCCAGATCTTCAAATGAAGCTCATCAGCTTAAATTTTGCATCACAGGTGCTAAGACCCCATGGGAGGGACCTCTCCTCTCATTACCCTCCATGGTCCAAAGTAGAACTTGGGTTTCATGAGAGGCACGGCTTCTCCTGGATGTTCTTCCCAGTATCTCTCCTGTGTCGTTTTAAGAATAATAGACAAGACATTCTTAGCAAACTGATCAATGATTCATGTGGTTGAAGAATGCAAAAACAGGGATGCAGAAGGATTTTGTCGTACCAAAGCACGGCCCACAGGAACAGTAGTTCACTTGATATGTTAACTTACGCCAAAAATCATTGTTTTGCAAAGAAACTAAGCTCACCAGATATCTGTTTCGTGGCTTTTAAGCCAACCACCATTGTTCTTGTAATATTTTGATATGATTTTTCTACCAAACACTTTTTAAGCTTGTAAGGTTTACACAAAAATCAATGTTACAGATAACATCAAGGAAGCAGCACACTTGGTAATGAGTAATGACACTCGATGAGGTATTCAAAAACTTGACAATGTTACAAATCATATAATGATATCAAGATTTCAAATACCAATATCGTATTGAGAATCGAATATTAAAAAAAAGAAATGTACCAAGGATCGAAGATCCTATTGGTAGAACTAATACTTTTGTAGAAATGATTAAAAAATTTTAAATGTTAACTTAAAACTTAGAAATAACATAAAACAAGATATGATAAGTGTATAAAAATACCTAGACAATTTTTTATATAGTTATCATGCATAAAAAGTCAATTAAATATAGATATAGTAGTCAGATGTATTCCACGATGTTTATAATTAAAAAATTTATGGATTATATGATTTTAGAATAAATTATAAATTTTTATTCCTCTAATATAGTTAATATCTTTTTAACAAAAACTCACTTGAATTAATTAAAATATAAAAAATAAAGTTTGCAAGAATAGAAGAATTATATAAAAAGGGAATGCTATTCATATGCAAATATAATTTTAAAAAATTGTTTACAAAAACTTTCTATGATTTTGTGATACTTATATCATTTTTTAAATTTAACTTTTTTGGTAATGTTTTTCCATTTTTCTCATCTTTCTTTTTTTCTTTTCCACTTGTGTGTTTGTCACCCTCCCTCCTAATGGATTGATTATTGCTTTCTACGACTTAGCAAAGCTTTCAACAAAGCTCTTATCAGTCCACAGATTCCACACACACTTTGACAATTGGTAAGGAAACCTTTAATGGAGGATCTGACAATCAATAATGACTTTAGCGGAGAACCCATTAAGGGATCAACTGATCTATTTGATGGATCAATTGATCTGTTTTCGTATAACTCAAAAAGTTTGTTGGATCTACCAAGTTATCAATCTTAGACGATTGATTATTCAATCGAATAATACATGAGGTTTCAGTTTCAAGAAAATCAAAAACCAAGATAGATCAACAATATTTTGTGGATATGGATCAATTTTTGAATCCATAAATGACACAAAAGACATTTGATCTTAGCGCACCCGTGGTTTAACTATTAACTGTCATTTCACACAAAAAAACTTTTGATAGTATAAGTGTTTTTTTACAAAATCAAGAAAAACTATAATATTTTTAACTCAAAATCAATTAATAAGAATTGATAATAAGCGAAAGGATTCCTTATCGTATAAACTCAAGTCCTCTCTTTTTAATACTTGATAAGAGACTTTTTAAATACTTTACTTACTTATAACTCATTTATATATCTACAAGTATTTACAAATAAATGTAAGTAAACTTATGTTGATACTATATAACTTTTCAACTTAAATTAATACTAATTGATAACAAGTAAAAAGATTTACTATTATGTAAAGTTAAGTTTTGTCCCTTTTATACTTAATGTGAGACTTTTATAACAAAAATCAATGCCTACTTGTTATAAAGATTATCTAAAAAACCAAACAACCTAGCTCATCAAACAAGGAGGTCCTCCCCCTAGCTTGATTTGGAGACAAATGGAAAAATATTTGTCACAAACACAAAGATGGTGGTATGATAAGGACAACAAAATGCAGGCTCAACGTCTGATACAATTCCACTTAAAGGTAACACCTGATGCTGTGGTTGTATCATGCCATTGATCGCACACTAGCATTTCCTTGTTATGGTTTTTGATTTGGTCAATCTTCTCCATTTACACACCATGAATCTAGACATTTGTTCATCTATATACATGTGTAGAGCCTCTTCCATTGTTTAACCATGAAATATTTCTACTCTTCCCTGCCAACCTCAACTAAAATCAAATGGCCAACCAGATTTCCAAACCTCCAAAATAAGCCATTCTTATTAGTTGATTTCTAATGATCCAGTTTACCATGGCAATACCTACAAATCCGGTTTAATTAACTAAAAATAACTTTTTTATCAGCTTTAACTAAATATAAATATAAATACAGAAAAATGTTGTTAGCACTTACAGTAAATTTGATTATAGATGTTCATCCAATAATGGTTATAGTTCAGTTGATTTTGAATAGGAATTCACAAACTTTAAATTTACTCGTTAAATGTTATTAAGTCTATAAATCATAAGAAAGATATATATAACCTAATTTTTCCATTGATAACTACCGATTCCAATTTTTTCTATTGTACCAGTTCCTTTGAAATCTAGTATTTTCTTCTTTCTAATTATTGTGATATGCTTTAGGAGAATTTTCTTAATTCCATTCTTTCGCTAAATTTTAAATTTCTGTTTACTTATTCTATCTGGTGCACTTTCGTCTTTGCTTTCTTTTGAACTTTATGGATCAATAGAAATAATGTTACTTTTATTTTGGGAATATCACCTCGATATTCAAGAAATCATTAATTTTATTATTGTTTGGACAAAAAACTTCTCTTCTAAAGCAAATATAGAAATTATCAATGAATCACTTTATCTGAGATCAACCATCTAAGAGAGGTAATTCTAATACTAATGCTGATGGCAATACCATTGATGGACATAGATCTGATCATAACTTTGCAACACCAATGATCACGACAAGTAACCCCCTCTTCTCTTCCATTCCTCCTCCTGTCCTCTTTTGGTTCTTCCTTATGTCCACTGTATGGGTCTTTTGTATGGTTACTTTTCCTTTTGGATTAATCTTGTCTCTTATTCCAGTTGTGAGTTCATAGTTGAGGTTAATTATCTAATTTTAACACCCCTAATAAAAAACACAACTACTGATTCCATCAAAAATAATCATCTCGATTTTTTTCGGTTCGCGAAATTTCCCTAGACCTAGACCATAAACCAGGCATCTGTACACGACATAGACGAAGATGCAATCATCGACTAGGGTAGTGCGCGTACCTTGTAGAGCTGTTCTGTGATGGCAGCACCAATGACGCCGGTGTAGAAAGCCGCGACGTACACGGAAACCAGCTGGGCGAAGGTCTTCGGGCGGCGGTAGGGCTCCACCATGTCCCAGAGGAAGGTCTTCTTCCAGCTGTTGTACCTCCTGTCCGCGTACATCCTCCATAGCGCCCCCGTCAGCTCTGCCACGGCGTGGGAGGAAAAATCGGAATTGGGAAAGGCAATCGTACAAGATAATCAAACAGAAGAGCTTGATGAGAAGATCGATGATTTGTAGTTGGCCTCTTGGGACGTACCTGCGAACTTGGAAGGTCCAGTGGCCATGACGGCGGCGGAAGAGCAACCTGCAACTGAACAGATCGGCGTCGCGGAGCAGAGGATGGGAGAATATAAATGCCAAGTGGGCCGTTTTGGGCTGATATGGTCCAATACGATTAAATTATGGTCCTATTTATCTGAGTATTTATTATTATATAATTATTATTTTTATTATGTATAACATTTTATAGTATTATCTATTAAATAATTTTTATATTTTTTATTATTCATTATACGTGATAATTCTTAAAATACATTATTATCGTAACTTTTAAAAAATATTATCATCATATTAATATAATAAATATTATTTATTATTTTATTACATATTTTATTTATTATTCATTATCTATTACATTATTATAATAAATACTATATTTTTTATTTATTATTTATTATAACTTTTTTAAAAAATTATTATTACTTTTTATCGTAAATCATGTAATTTCTAGAAAAACATGAAACTCAATCCAAACTCACTAAAATACTCAAATAAAGTCAATCAATATGAAATAATATACTTTGAGAAGTTGTATTTAAATTAGATTTTTATATTTTCATGTTAACATAATACGATTTATTTTTGACATGTGAATTGATACAACACGATATAAAAATAATTTTTTTTTAAAAAAATTTATATTTATTTTAATATACTTTAATTAAGTTATATATATATATATATTTATATAGCTTAATAATTTAAGTTTGTTAATAGCACGTTCAACTATTTTTGGTATTTATTAATTATATTAATTTTTAATAAAATAAAAAATAATTAAAAATTAAATCATATAAAAACTGACCTTGTTACAAAAAATTCAAATTATACTGGTTTGATTATTTTCTTTTTCAAATTATGATTTGACCTTGTTAGAAAGGTGATATTCTTTTTTTTTTTAAATGATAAGTATTTTTGTATGATTTTTAGTATAAAATATTAAAGTTGTTTGATAAAATTACTGTAAATTGTTATAATGTATAGTAAAAAATTCTTCACCAAATAAGACCTAAATGATATATTTGAGACATCAATAGTCAAACTACCCATAATTTTTGGTCTAATTGTATACCCATTAGGCAGATCATTTAATCCGAACTTAGTTAAATTAAAATGTTCTTGTTACATCTCTAATCAAAATCATCTTCATTTTTCTCCTATGAACGAGCGACACGTGTCTATTTCCTTTTGTCAATAGTTAATACGTGCCGAAGATGCGTGACACATGTCTCCATCTGTACAACTTTTTTTCATATTTTAGAAAAAATTGAAAAAATAATTTAACACTTGATATCAATAGAATTTATTTTCTATATATTTTTTAAATGAATATATTTTTAATTTAACATTAATATTTTTAGTAATAATAAAAGAGATATATTTTAAAATATTTATAATATTTTTATTATGAACGATTAAAATAATATATCAAATTTGATTTAAATATGTCGATTACATGATTTATAAAAATTATATGATTAAAGATAATAACGATGCTGATATGTGGACCTACGGCCCAATTGGATCATTCATGGGCTTACTCCACGAAGGTCCAATGGGTCTTAAGTTCTGTTTATTTAAGTATTGTTTATTATATATTTTTGTTATTTATTGTACATTACAACATACAATAATATTTATTAAAAAAATTTAACATCTTATAAAAAAATATATTAAAATACTTATATCGTAATCATAGATCTTACATTATCTAATTTTACGTCTTAATCTTAGAAAAGCTGTGATGAGTAATTTCTTTATTTGATGAGAAATTAACTACATTAAAGTTAATATTCTAAAATCTTAAAATTTTCACATTAATTAAGAATAAATTTATTTATACATTTTAAAAAAAACTTTAACCTACTTTAAAAATTAAAAAAAGATATAAATAAACGCACCTTTAAACAAATAAGGATCACGTGACCATCACCTGCCATCGAAACAGAAAAAATCCGATTCCACGCGCTCCACCGCGGCGGCCGGCGGGAGACATGGCGTCGTCGTCGTCTCCGCTCTTCTTCGCCACTTTCATCTCCTCCTCCTCCTCCTCCGCCTCCTCCTCCTCCTCCTCCTCCTCCTCCTCCTCCTCCTCCTCCCTAGTTCTTGGTCTCTTACGATTGGGAAGTCCTTGCACACGATTCCATCGAACTAGTATCCGACCCGTGGGAGCCACCCAGTCTCCGGCGGAGGGACGGCCGGAGTCGGAATCCTCGAATGGGCCGGCGGTTGTGGTTAAGAGGACGAGGAAGCGTCGGCCGAGCTTCTACAAGCAGACTGTTGAGAGGTGGTCGCTGAGAATCGAATCACAGAGGGAGAAGCTCCCGTGGCAGGTGGACAAGGAGTCGGAGGACGTGAGGGGAGTGTTGCACGGTGGCGGTGGCGTCGGGAACGAATTTAAAGATGCAGGCTTTGGTATGGGAAGTAGAGGGTCACAGGCGCATTGGGATCGTGATACTCCTGTTGGTAAAGAAGATATCTTTAGGCAGCAAGACCAAGCAATGCTGATCCCTACTTCACAGGAAGCAAATTTCAGGGACACCCACTTCAACTATCAACAGGCAGATAGACACACACAGTCAAGTGGTATTGGAACAAATAGTGAAGCTCAGAATGTGATTGTTGAGGACAAGAGCTCTTTTATACAGAAAAGTGACCATTTAAATTTGGATTCTGTTGATGAAAAGGAATCTGTTTCCTGTACTCACAATATCATGCACAATGTCGCATTGCCGTGGAAAAGTGATGATGGTCATAGTGGAAGAAGTGACTTTGGTAAGAGAAGCAACACACAATTGGCAGAGAGAACGATCCCTGAACCAGAACTGCGGCGGCTGAGGAATGTCGCATTGAAGACAAAGGAGAGGACAAAAGTTGGTTCCGCAGGCGTGACAGGGTCTCTTGTTCAGACCATAAGAGTGAAGTGGAAGGAATCTGAAATTGTTAAGTTGAAGTTTGTAGGTCCACCTGCCATCAACATGAAGAGGACACATGAGATTTTGGAGGTCAGTCCTTTTGTTCCATGCTTTTTGAAGTATAATGTAGATGTTTTAGTTTAACTTGTGTTGTATGGTGACTTGTAAAAACGTATTTCACTAGTTATTGAATCTAAGTTTGTGGTGGAATTTGTCTTAATGAGGGTGTTTTTTTGTTCAATCACTAGTTATGTTGTTGAAGGAAAGTACTAGTAAAACATTATCTAAAAGGTGAAATATGAATACTTCATTATCATGGAAAATCATGCTTCACAAGTGCATTAAATGGTCATTAACAAATACATAACTTGTATTTTAGTATTTTGGCTGGAAGCTTGCACAGAAGGATTTGATGTCCAATACATGTAGAGCATAAATAGATACATGTCGAGAATTTCCATTGTAACTATGACTTATGTTAATCCTTATGACTTACCCAAATGGTTGGAAGTGGCTTCCACTGTCAGTTGTTGCTGGATCAAGCCCTGCCCCTCACCCTTTGGTGCAGTGCTCCCTCAGCCGTTGAGTTTTTTTGAAAAAAAAAACTCTGGTTTAAGTTTAGCAGTCACATATTTATTTGGTTTGACTTAAATTCATTAGTAGTTCTGAGATATGACTGCAGTTTCATTTACCTTAGTTCATATCATGTGGCATATCTATTACCCATTCTGGGCTTGATTTTATTCGGGATATTGCAATTCAGTTTCATTTCAGTGTTCCTGGCCTGGAAGATACGCTTTCGGATCCTTGTTCTTGATATTCAGTTTCTTTTTACTTTTTATTGAAGAAATATTTCAATGGGATGGTTGATCTAGAAGTTTTTCTAGTTTAGCAAATTTATTATTCACCCATAACAAACCTTTTTTTATCAAATATGGAACATATCACACAAGTTTTATTTTCTGACATGTATTTGAGATATACTTCCTTGACATTATTTTCTAATTCCAACCAGAGCAGAACTGGTGGTCTGGTGATCTGGAGGTCTGGAAGTTCCCTGGTTTTGTATAGGGGGATGACCTATAAGCTTCCATGTGTGGAATCTTATTCGGAACATGTTGGCTCTAAGCACACTCTCTTGCATCCAAATGATTCAACAGGCAACTATAATAGAGCTGCTAGAGATGAGAAGTCACTAAAATATGTAGAGAGCATTAAATCTGATATGAAATCATTGTTTCTAGCAACATCTCATGAGTTCATTGATGAATCTAATATTGATGGTTTTCTGGATGAGTTGGGACCACGTTACATGGATTGGTCTGGGTGTAAGCCTCTTCCTGTTGATGCCGATTCACTCCCACCTGTGATTTTTGGATATAAACCTCCACTGAGGCTTCTGCCCTTTAGGGCTAAAACTGCACTTCGAAATAAGGAGATGACATATTTGCGTAGGCTGGCCAGATCAATGCCTCCCCATTTTGCCCTCGGTATGGTTCTAGCAATTGCTATTTTGTCTGAACATCTGAATCTGCCATATATTCATTATAACCTTCATTTTATTCCATTTTCCAGGAAGAAACAAAAATCACCAAGGTCTAGCCAAAGCCATGGTAAAGTTATGGGAGAAAAGCATCGTTGCTAAGATTGCTATCAAGCGTGGTGTACCCAATACATGTAATGACAGGATGGCAGAAGAGCTCAAGGTAAAAAACTGCAACATCTTTTATAGTGTAATAGCTTATGTCTTCTTTCCATTGTGAAGTTGCTGTATATCATGTTCAAGTAGCCTGCACAAAACTGATTCTAGTCTCAGATGTATTGGCGGTTCTGTGTTACACATCTATGTTGCAGTTTTATTTAAGTGCTTGGAAATATTGTATGACATCAGTTCATTGAGGGAGGGTGATAAAAATTTGATGGAGAGCACAGAGGGAAGAGGATGGGTGGCCTTAGAGACCATCTGGTCCACTATGGCCATTGAAGAGAATATTTGTAGTCTTGTCCTTTACATAGAGGTCCATATTATCCATGATAAGATAGCATGAGTTATCCCTTGCAAGTTGTTGAATGGACAATAGATTCTTCCTTAACATAGAAACATGTAAAATAGTGGAGAAGTAGAAAGAACTGGAGGTGGTGTCAAAGGTTGAGCCACCTACATGACTGATAGTTAGCATGTTGCTGTCTCCCACTTGGATTGCCTGAGTACTTGTGTATGGTTGTATATTGGAGATGTTGGACAGAGAGTTGGTTATATGTTGAGTAGCTCTGAAGTCCAAGCACCAATTGTCATTGGAGTTGACAAATAAGGAAAAGTTGGTGCCTTTAGGATAGTAGCAAGCTATGTGACCACTATGATTGCATATTTGACAAGCAACAAAAGTAATTAAGAGATGGTAAGGTGGGAAGTAGAGGAGGTCTGGTGGTGGGAGGTGGTGGTGGGCGACCTAGATATTATGCACCTTGAAGAAAGAAACTTGTTTTCCCTGTTGGTTATGACTGTGATCCATTCCATGGGAGCATCCTTGTCCACAACGTCAGTTGTTGGAGTTATTGGGTGTTTTTAGTGGTAGGGGTGGCTGTAAGATCACCTAGCTGGATGTTGATAGAATTTTGCTATAACTCATCTTCCTGAAGAAGAAGGTCATGGAGGTCATCAAAGGATAGTTGAGATTGGGTAATGATGGAGATTTTGAACTTATCGTATTCCCTTTCAAGACCAACCAGAATGCCCTTCTAGCTCATTATCATGAAGAGGTGAACCAACTGCATCAAGAACATCAGCAAGAGCTTTAGATTGGTGTAGATAATCAACCATGGTGATGAACAGTGGTGGCTGCAGTGGCAGAGATCCTGCTTAAGATGAGCCAGTCAACTGTGTTCCAATGTTGTAACTTCGAGTTGGGTTGTCCATTGAGGTTATAGGTGGAGGGAAGTCAGTGATGACTTGTAAAAGACCATACACTTGAGGATATTACGAAATTGATGCTGCTAGATGCTGTAGTTCTGGTCCATGGAGGTGTGGAAATGTTGGGATGCATTGAGGGAGGAGGGGATTCAATGGAATCATTGGTGATGGAGATGAACAAGGCCATCTATGGAGAAGAGAGGATCAATTGGATACCATGCAAGGAAAGGGGCAATGAGAGGATGGTGCACACTGCCAATGAGCCTAGAACATTGGATATAGAGAGTATAACATTGGATAAATATCGTACTACATGTGACCAAGAAACATCTACAATATAATGTAAAATATCTCATTCAATAGTTTCACACCTGAAATCTGTTCTTCTTGATTGTGCTTTCATTTTCAGTCTAACTATGGATTTTGTTTACTCCCTTCCTTGTTTTTCTTGTGTTTTAATAATAAATTTTCTCCATTACTGCTTAGAAAACGTATTTGAAAGTGTTGTCCAGTATCCTTACATTTAATGCTTGGATATGTACATACAGATGTGTCTAATCTTTGGAAATATAAGTTTGTAAAATGGTGTGGTGATGATCTAGCCATTTTTTCAACTAGTCAGGGTAGAATCTGATGATTCTGTGGATTGCAAGGTGATATATTTTCTTCAAAGTGGGGAGGGTTTTATGTATGTAAATAAATGCAGAAAGTTTTTTCACTTCAATGATGATGCTGATAAGAACTGAACCAAATCCTGAGAGAGACAGAAGTGGTCTTGGTATTGGTATAGTCGTCAAAATTACATGGATCGAGATGGGCATAAAGGTACATGTAGATTTTAGTAGATATGTAAGCAAGGAAATCATTACAAAGTTTGAAGCACCATTTATATCGTTTTTGAGCAGTGTACCATGGATTTCATCATTGATATTATAAATCTATATCATTTTGACAGAGTCCATTCATGTGTGTGCTAATTCTAAATTTTATCCATCTCATCACGTATGCAGGCATTGACTGGTGGTGTACTTCTCTCCAGAAACAAAGAGTTCATTGTTTTTTACAGGGGCAATGACTTCTTGATTCCTTCTGTCGCTAATGTGGTAGCAGACAGAGAGAAATTTGCAGTTATCAAGCAGGATGAGGAGGAACAGGCACGGCAAAGGGCATTGGAGTTCCTTGTATCAGATACCAAATTGCCTCAAGTGCGTTGTCACTTGGCAGGTACATTGGCAGAAACGCTTGAAGCAAAAGCTCACTGGGCAGATGAACCAAACAATGATGATAGGGAGCAGATGATGAAAGATAATGAATTAGCCAAGCATGCTTCACTTATCAGATTCATGGAGAAGAAACTGCGCATTGTAAGTTTCTGTTCATTTGTGTATATAATATTCATCACACATTTTTTTTTTGTGATGCAAAACACCACTTCAATTAAAATTTTGATCCTTTGTTTATCCTCTTATTTTGCATCTATTATTTAAATAAGGCAAAGGAGAAGGTTAAAAGGGCAGAGCAGGCTTTAGCCGAAGTACAAAGGTCTTTGGATCCAGCAGAGCTTCCAACTGATCTAGAAACAGTGACTGATGAGGAACGATTCTTGTTTCGCAAAATGGGTCTCAAAATGAGAGGATTTTTATCACTAGGTCTGACATTCAAATCATTACAAGTAACAGCCTTCTTGTTTCATACCATTGGAAATATACTTGCAAAAACTGATTTTTTTTTTTTTTTCCAGGGAGGCGTGGAGTCTTTGATGGTACTATAGAGAATATGCACTTAAATTGGAAACACCGTGAATTGGTCAAGATTATAATTAAAGGGAAAAGTTTTTCCCAAGTAAAACAGATGGCCGTTTCTCTCGAAGCTGAAAGTGGTGGTGTATTGATCTCTCTTGATAAAACTACCAAAGGCTATGCAGTCATTCTTTATCGTGGAAAGAACTACCAGCAACCACTTATATTTAGGCCAAAGAACTTATTGACAAAGCGACAAGCTTTGGAACGTTCAATAGAGCTTCAGAGGTGTGAGGTAATGCCACATTTGTCTGACCACCTTTTTTGTGCTTCACTTGCAACAAAAAAATTTGATTTCCCAATCTGCATATTTTCATCATCTGGATTTTCTTTACAGGCACTGAAATATCATATCTCTAACCTCACGAGGAAGATAGAGATAATGAAGTCAGAACTGGTATGTTTTACTTCTAATTACTGGATAAATCCTCTTGGGAAAAAGCTTCAAATGACTTCCTACTTGTCAAACTCTTTTACCCTGATGCTAACGAAATTTTCTCTTTTAGGAACAGATGGGGAGACAGGAAATTACTGATTCACCTACTTGCCTTGAAATGAACGATGCCTTTAGTTCATTTGATGATGATAACATTGAGGTGAACTTTCAGATAATGCATATTTTCAAATTTTCAGATAATGCATGTATTCATAGATTGATGAAAGTAAGTTAGAAATTAGTTTTAAATCAGAATTATGGAGAAATACTTCTGATTCTAAAGGATTTTGATTGTGTAGGTCAAAAATTGAATATATAAAGTTTAGGTTCAATGAAAATAGGAATAATAACAAAGGTATATACTTGGATGGCCATAAGATTCATATAAGACCTTTAAATACTTAGGATTTATAATAAGTTGTAATGATGAAATTATATTAGATATTATTCATAGGATTAAAGTAGGATGAATGAAGTAGAAAAATACTTCTAGAGTGTTATGTAATAAGACACTACCTTTAAGATTAAAAGGAAATTTCTATATAAGTGCTATATGCCTGGTTATATTTTTTAGTCTGTAATGTTGGGTTGTAAAGTATGAATGATTATATGAAAAAAAATTTAGTGTTGCTGAAATGTGTGTACTTGGATGGATGGTAACACTATAAGGGATAAGTTAAGAAATAATTTTGTTAGAAATAAAAAATGAGTTGCACCTATTGAAGATAAAAAAATCAGCTTTTTGATCATATCCTTGGGAAACCAAGAAATGCACTAGTTTGGAAAGGAGAATTAATTAATGTAAAAGAAATTAGTGGTAGACTTAAAATTACTTGGAAATTGCAAATAAATTTAAATTTATGTAATTTAATAGAAAATTTAATGATAGATGGAAATACTTGGAAGAAATGGATTCTGTGGCTGACCCGATGTAGTGAGATCATGATTTGGATTGTTGTTGTTTGTAGAGATATTTGTAAGAAAAAAAATTAAATTTATATAATTTAACCAAAGATTTAACAAAGGATAAAAATACTTGAAAGAAAAGGATTTGTGTGGTTAACCCCAGGTGGTGAAATTATAGATTAGATTGTTGTATGTATTCATAGATTTCATCTTGATTAATAAATTTGAATGAATATATATGGCTAAAAGATATATGATTCCACATTTCCAATTCTTATATTAAGTCTGGATTCTACCAAGAAGCATGAGCTATCAGCTTTGAATGAATTAATAGATTGGAAGTTGACATTTTAATGCCATCTTCAGCTTCATCTATCATGCTTCCCATATCATTTTCAACACCTTTCAGATAGAACACTGGTAGCTAACATCATGGGCTGATATATTGTAACTAAGCAACCAACACACGACACTTTGCAGGAGGAAGGGGAAGAGGCTTATCTTGAAACATATGATATGGTTTCTGATGCGGAGGAAGTTGAACAATGATGCATCCTCATGATTTAACTAACTCAGGAATGTATGATCTTCTACATTCATGAGCATCAGTTCTGCATCTTGCTTTTGCTTCAGAGAAGAGAGAAGTGGATCCACAGCTTATTTGCAGCTTCCCTCTGTAAGTCCTAACAGGCTTGTGACTTGCAGGGACACTTGATCTTCATCGATACTTGTGAACTTGATGGATTACAGGCAATAGTCCAGATGGGAAGAGAGATACAACCAAACATGGAAACAGCAAAAGCTAGGCTACTTGTTTAAGTAGGAACAATGCATGCCATTCCCAAAATCCAAACCCACCACCTTCTTGTCACAGGGAGTTGAAGATGTGACATTTCTCAATATTTGACATGGAAATTTTCGGCAAATATAAGTTGATGAATTTGATAGGATTTAAGTTTTAGAGTTAGAATTTAAGAGTGGAGGATGTGACATTTGCCAATATTTAACATTGAAATTTTCAACGAATATAAGTTGATGAATCTAATTAAGGTTTAAGGTTTAGAGTTAGAATTTAAGAGTGAAAGATGTGACATTTGCCAATATTTGACGTGGAAATTTTTGGCAAATATAAGTTGATGAATCTGATAGGGTTTAAGGTTTAGTGTTAAAGTTTAGGAGTGAAAAATGTGACATTTGCCAATATTTGACATGGAAATTTTCGGTGAATATAAGTTGGTGAATCTGATTGAGATTCACTAGCCAATTGTTCACAATCTTGATTTTTAATCTTGCTGGCTTATGTTGGAAAATGGAATTTGTTTGTAAATTCTGTGATTGTTGTCAATGTATACTTTCTATTGTCTATATATTCTAATACCATTTTCCTCACTTGTTAGAACTGGATTTAGACTTTGTTTGTTTTCGGTTTCACTTACTATAGAGTGGATTTTATATAAATTCTCACACGTCATCATCACCACATAAATTCTTACGTATAAACTCTTACCACATTATTTATTGTGTGGTTTAATTCTGTTTGTTTCATTATTTCCAATTTTAGCTTTTGAAACTAGTTGAAGTTGAAAACAAATGAGGCCTTAACTTTGCCAAATGTATACTTCTTGCTAAATAAGAGCATATTTTCTTACTAGAAGGTTTATGTGATTTGAATGCCATTTTCACAACCTAATTGTAAACTTTTTTTACATTTTATACCAAAGTGTGTTTGATATCAATTTCACATATTCCAATTCTATGACAATATTTTCTGTTGCAGACATCTTTTATAAACTTATGAATACACCGTAGATGTCTTTTCTAAATTATATATTTTGAGTGTATGTTTAGATCCTAAGTGTAAAATAAGATATGTTATTAAATTAATTAGGACAATACAAATGAGTTTATGTGTAGATTTAAGATTAAATGTTAATACAATAGGAGAATAATTAAATCAAATGCTTGATTTATCTGCACAAAGATATGAATTAAGAATAGAACATTCTTCTTCATTAATATCCACAATACTAGAATCAAATGTTGGACCATCTTTAAATTCTTGGGCATTTTTACAAAATCCAAGATTTGATGAAGATATTTTAATATTATTATTATCATACAATTATAATCTTATAGTATCTAGATAAGAATTAATTACTTTTAATTTAACTAATCACCAATCATTATTATTTACTCAACATTCTAATTTAAATATATTTGATGTTTTAGATTGGTGGAGGCAACAATCAATAATTTTTCCAATATTATCAATAATGGTAAAATATTTATTAGCAATTTTAGTGTATTCAGTAGTTTGTGAACATATTTTTAGCATAAGTGATAACATGCTTGATGATCAAAGAAACAGACTTAAAGAAGATATAATAGAAGTATTAATGTGTGTAAAAGACTGGAAATTTGTTCGATTCTGTGAACAAGATCAAGTTAAAGAATTTACAGAGCAATTCTCAAACAATATTGATCAAAATTGCACATTATATAATAGGATTGCACGTTATAACGTGAAATTCTAATAATGTTAGAAAATATATTACCATATGAAATTCTAATAATATCTATGTATAATCGTTATTATTGTGATGATTATCAAAAATAATTAAGTGATGATCATTTTAAAATTGTAAAATGTTTTGTTGAATTTTTAAAATCTTTTTATGATGCAATTGTTAGATTATCAAAAAATTATTATTCTACATCTGTCTATGCATTGCATTATTTATATGATATTTCACGAGTTTTTAATAAATATAAGTCATATCCATTTTTCCAATTAATAGTAAATAGGATGAAACAAAATTTTTTAAAATATTAGAATGAAATCCTTACATTATATATTTTGAGTGCATGCTTAGATCTTAGGTATAAAATAAGATATGTTATTAAATTAATTAGAGGAATACAAATGAGTTTAGGTGTAGATTTAGGATTAAATGTTAATACAATAGGAGAATAATTAAATCAAATGCTTGATTTATCCGCACAAAGATATGAATTAAGAATAGAATATTCTTCTTCATTAATGTCCACAATACTAAAATCAAATGTTGGACCATCTTCAGATTCTTGGGCATTTTTACAAAATTCAAGATTTGATGAAGATATTCTAATATTATCATTATCATACAATTATAATCTTATAGTATCTAGATAAGAATTAATTACTTTTAATTTAACTAATCACCAATCATTATCATGTACTCAACATTCTAACTTAAATATATTTGATGTTTTAGATTGGTGGAAACAACAATTAATGATTTTTTCAATATTATCAATAATGGTAAAATATTTATTAGCAATTTTAGTGTATTCGGTTGTTTGTGAATATATTTTTAGTATGAGTGACAACATACTTGATGATCGAAAAAATAGACTTAAAGAAGATATAATAGAAGTATTAATGTGTGAACAAGATCAAGTTAAAGAATTTACAGAGCAATTCTCAAATTTAAATATTTTATAATTAAAACATTGTAATTTTTCAATTTGTAATTTTTTCAAAAATGTAATTTAATTTTGTTGTAATTTTTTTTAAAATGTAATTGTAAATTTGTAATAATGTAAATATAAAATATGTAATTTATTAATAAATAAAAAATTTAATTTAATTATATGCATTGTTGATTTGTTGTCTTATTTATTAAGTTGTTGAAGGTTGAATGTTATCATTGTTGAATTAAATATAAATATTGATGATTGAATACTTGAATATTGAATGTTGATTGTTGAATGTTATTATTTGTTAATTAATTAAATATATTTTTTAAATTTAATTATTTAAGTATTAAATATATATAAATTAATTAAAAAATCGTGTTGATTAATATCATGTCATTGACCGACATAAATAGTATTTTTTGTTGATTACAATTCACCTCTTGGTTCTATTTATCAAATCTTAGATTTATTATTCTGTTATTATTATTGATCATTTCATGCACCCTTATTGCACTGTTTGCTGCATAGCTTCTATCGCATCATGTATGGTTATCCTTGGTGAACCAAGTCCATCCTTCTTTCCATTCATAGCAGCACAACGAAACCAATCATCCTTCATAATAATCATATGTTATCATCATTCTATTGGTAGTCTTATTTTATGTTGTTTTGTGATCCTAGGTTTTCTGACAACAATATCATTGATATATTGCAGGTTGCTTTCTTTCTAGGTCCAAACCCTGATTGTGTAGTTGAATGCTTAGAATGCTGTTGTAGTGAAACATGCCCTCCAGAGTATGAAATGGATCTTTTTATTTTTCCACTTTGTGTTTTGATTTTGTGTATTCTATGGATCACTCTTATTTATGGTATTCAACATTGATTGTTTGTGTATAATGAAAAGTTCTAAAAGGAAAGAAAGGAAAGTCATCAAAAAATTTAGGAAAGTCAGAAAAAAGGGTTGTTTGTACTTTGTACATACTTTTTACGGAATATTGTAAAGTTAGGTATTTTTTATTTATTTTGCTCTTTTTCCTTTTTATCCTCTTTTTTTATCTTCCTTTTTGTTTTTTATTTCTCCTTTCATCCTTTCTTTATTTTTCTCTTTTTTATTTTCACTTTTTTCCTTTCTTCCTCTCCATTTTTTGCTCCCTTCTTCTCTGGTAATTCCTTCACTAGTTGTAATCTCAGATGCAGGGGAAAGGGGGAGGGATGGGCGGGCTTGGTAGGCTTGCAAATGCAGGTAGGGCAGATGTGTGGGCAAGTGGGCTTGTGAATGTCGGGGTGGGTGGGCTCATGGATGCAGGGTAGGGTGGGCTTGCGAATGTAGTGGAGGGTGGGCAGGTGGGCTGGAGAGCATAGGGGAGGCTGGGCAGGCAAGCTGGTGGAAAGTTACGAGAATAGAGGAGAGAAAAATAAGTCTAGAGTCTGCGAAAAATGTCAAATAAATATGCGTGAGGATTGCAGTTTAATTAGAAATTTGTGAACAACAGGCAGTTTAAGTATAAATAGGACAGTAAACTATGCCAACTTCAAAGATGCACATATTTTAATCTACTGAGAGTTTTGTCATTAAATAAAAGGCATTGAAAAGTTCAAAAATTCCATTTCGGTAGTTTGTTAGGAAATTTCTTTTCAGCTAGGTGTGTGTTTGACTACCACCAGTTGAATTGGTTGTACCGTTCAACACATAATAATTAAAAATTAATCAATTAAAAAAGGTTTCGTGGACTTGGCTTACGCCACAAATTAAGTCGTGGAGAGAACTTAATTTTTTCTATATGTACTCTTTCGGCGACGTCAACAAAGAAGCTGTAAATTATGGCAACCACAAACGTCAAGTATTCTATCCTTGTTGATTAATCCCTGCTGACACTCATCGATTTCCAATAATCCCAGAATCCACACGGTATTGATCTAGCTAGAATAGAATAACTTACTTGTAATAAGTCTGTAAGTTAATGTAAAAGTGGTGTTTTAAAGTGATTCAAATTATAGGAAGATTTGTATGACCTCTAGAAAGTACGAGAAATAACAAGAAATAATAAGTTAAATTTTTCATCATTTTCTATACTTTTTAAAGGCAAAGCTCTCTTAAAAGTGTCATTCAATATGTAATTTACTGTGAACAGTACGTACGCTTTGGATGGATTTAAAGTTCGAAGAGAGGCCGATGTATAGATTCGGTACTAACGCGAGAGATGGTAGATTGTTCCAATATTTGCAATTCAAATGATCAAATAAATATACGTACAAGGATGATAAAGTGCTCTAATAGTGTGGAGTCACCATATCAAGGCACGTAGTTACCAATCCAATTGATCACATACAACATAGTAGGCACAGAGATGCACTATTTTGCAGGTTGGAGTTATTTAGGTGGAGCAAACATCAACCTGGTTACTATTGTTTACATTAATTCTCTCTGGAAGAAGGCACATGTTGAAGCAATGTCACTTCCTGCCTTTCACTGCTCCCCATTTTTTGCATCCCCACCTCTCTATCTATAGTGTCAGGTTGTGTGGCATGCTCTTCCCTGACTGCATGGTCATTGCTTAGCTGCGTGAACCTTTCGATCAAGAAGGATAGAATGGGAACGACAACAGATATGACGGCAGTAATGAGGAAGAGAGTCGAAAAGCTATCGATGTCAAGGCTAACGTTGTCCACCTCCCTGACGGGTTCGTTGCTTTGGCAAGCATCAATGTCAACTTGAAACGTTTCCTTTATCAATCTTTTCAACGTGCCATCCTCCGTGAGAGCTAGGATTGCATTTGAGACGTCTGACGCTAATGGTGAGCCTTTTTGAAATGCCTGCATTGGTGACAAGTTCAAAACATATTCATTTTCAAAGGAATATAAACAACATTTTCAATTATAAATCAGTTCACATGTGCATCG
>JAMKPZ010003189.1:0-31848 GCA_024699675.1 Amphibolis antarctica
AACGCTAACTGACGTCCTTCCGTATTCCATTCGGTAACTTCAAAAAAATCCTTGACAAATGAATCCCAAATCCGCAATCCCAAAACCCAAATCCCAAATCCTAAATCCCAAATCCCAAATCCCAAATCCCAAATCCTTGACGAGGGGACTTCCGGTGGACTGCGCAGGTGAGGATGATTGGGGAAAATCAATCGTTATTTTTTTTTTTACGCGGCTGTCATCGGCTGGAAGGGAAATTTTTTCCGTGCGGCTATCATCGACGGGAAGGGAAATTTTTTCCGCGCGGCTTTTTTTTTCCAACACTCTCTCTCTTCATCAAACAGCCGTTCATCTTTCATCCAACGGGTGCCTACAGTCAGTTCTGTAGGCACCTACAGAACCATTAAACCCTAATACATAATAGACTGTCTTGGATAAACTAATTATATAATTAATTTTAAAATTTAAAAATTAATAATAGCAAAATAAGAGACACTTTTAAGCTGAATCTGTCACCTCTTTTGATCTGAATTATGGGTTTAGAGTTTACATAGTGACAAGATTGAGAAGTATCCAATAATTAAGATTTTGAATCAATTGATTGTCATCTAATAAAAACTCACCACATCTTAAGGGACGCTTAGGAATAACATGTGAAAACGTGTTTGCTAAAGTCAAGCAATATTACAGCATCGTTTGAAGTCAACTTTTATTAACTTCAAATTTGATAAAATTAAAGGTAGAATTACTTTTGTGAACGAAATGGAATCTATATAATAATTAAAGTAGTAACAATTTATATATTTAAATTTGTTTAATAATAATGATATTAGAAGTGATTTTAAAAAATAATTAAAACTAACTCAAAACAAAGTCTTCGTTTGTTCAAAACATGTTAATATCATTTAACAAATGTTACCAAACAAATAATTCGTACAACTTTTTATGTACACCATTTTAAAAAATGCTTCAACTTTAATTGAAAAGAAATTAAAAAAATATAACTTTTATAACTTTTTAAAATACGTCAACTTATTTTGTATACAAAATCTAAATAAATACCAGTTTCCAAACAAACATTTAATATATATATCTTCCAATGTTCAGGAACTGTGTTAAGATTTTTAAATTTTTGTTTGTTGTGCTAAAAAAAGGCTGAAATACATGTAAAGATCGCATTTGGTTGAAGGATTCTATGCTAAGGGTTTGTTTGTACTTTTAAAATATGTTGAAAAAAAAGTTACTGAATATTTCAAAAATTACATCAAAAAAAGTTTCAGTATATAATAGAAAATCAAAAAAAAGTAAAGTATGTGGCAATCATAAAATTTATTAGAAAGATTAAAAACTTAAGTAAAAGTATCAAAATATCAAATTTTGATATATCATATTTGTTTTGTTAATATATAATATATATTTAATATAACAACTAAAGACGAGAGGGAAGTGGAGACTAGAGAAGAAATCTAAGAGAAGAGCAACATCAACTTTCAAAAAGGATAAGGTAAGAAAGTTTAGGAATGTGATGTATATATATGAGAGTTAATTCTCTAGTGGCATTATTAAAGTTATTTTTCTAGTGGTATTTAACTTTAAGTCATTTTCCATGTATATACGGTAGAAAAAGACTAATGAATGATTCAAGAGACAATAAAGAAATGATTCAAGGAAGCAGTAATGCATTGCAAGCATCCCAACAGGAACATTTACAACTTCTTAATCAATGGTGGTAAACGAGAAAAGGACGTTGTTGGAGCCATCGAACATAGTGTTTCATAGATGCGAGCTTAAAAACACTAGTTGGGTAATAGGGGTCACAGTGTATATAGGGAAAGAGACTAAGATCATACTGATTAGATGAATTATTAAAAAATTTAAATAATCCAAATCTAATCTGGACCATTAAATTAAGGTACCATGAGAAATATCACTCTAGTGGTGTCACTAGAGAGCATTTTCATTATATATATATGTGAAGAAAAAAAATTGTTTAACTTTCTTTATTATTTTCTCCTACACAAACACCCTTCAATTTTGTGCAAGTTAGAATCTATTAGAATTTGGATGAAATGAAAAGTGAAAGAAAGTTTTAAAAAATTTGAGGTATTTGTAAACATGAAAAGTAAAGGAAAATAATATATGATCTGTAATATTTCGAACACATTTTCCCCTTCGAAAGTCTCATGACCTCTTGACCTTGTGACAACCTTTCATGGCCTCAATCTCCTTCTATGGCTTCTCCTTTGTCTTCTATAGGTAAACCCTAAATCGATGCTCGCATCCATTTTCTTTTAATCATTGTACCTTGTTTTTACTATTTTAATTGATGCTCACAGTTGACCCTTTAAAGTAAAATGAGTGAAGGAGAAGTCATCTCCTCTTAGACAACCCTGTCGATCATAGAGGAGGCCTAACTAACCCCTAATGAGGCATTCTACATGTCCATTAGCACCTACTTTTATCCTTCTGCCTTGTCATGTTGCACCCTTAATGAGTCATTAGGGGACTAATTGTCCCTCTAGTAGGATTCCTATTAGGTTGCAAGATTCACTAGGGACTCATCTCCACGCTCCCTTATGTAGCACAAATGCCATACCCCTGGTCTGACCAAATCTTGAGCAAACCCAATATCTTCATCAATAAGGGAGCTCGTCGACCTAGAGGAGCTGCCATCCTTAGGGAATGTGTAGTGGCAATCCTACATGGCCTTCTTGGCTTTGTCTCCAATGTGACAAGGGAGACAAAATGTTGATTGAGCAAGCCACACCCATGATGCTCTCAAAGTTGTCAAACACCATCATCTATTTGTCATTTTTTGTCCACTGAGTGCTTTTCTTAAAGGGTCCCAACAACTAACTTCTACTCCTTGATTGGTTACAACTAAATCATGGCAACACCAAGAGATTGATTAAGGAAACTTACTTTTACCTTGCAAGGATAACATACCAAAATGCACTCTTATATATATCCCATCATAAAGAAAGGTAACTAAACTGGGTAGGAAAAACCCTAGGGACACTTAACGAGAGACTTGGGTTGAGATTTCTAGAACTTTTGCTAACCAATGCCATTGAGCTTCTAGCCTTTGCACATTCGAGCCACCACAACACCCTCGGAGCTCCCACAGGTAAAACATAAAACCTGAGCTTGGCTTGGGGGGAGGGAGAAGCTTCCCTCCCCCTTGGTGTGCCAAAAGCTTGGCATGCCAAGTAAGTGTTTTTTGAGTGACAAGTAACGCTAACCACACTCGACCTTTATGAACTTTATGACCATGAAGGAGTTTTTCATCGCATCAACTAGATAGCTCTACATGCATTTTTTCTTATCTTTTTCCTCATACATGAATCCTTGTGTAGCTTTTAGCAAACCTCATGCATGGATCCTTGCATAAGGAGCATCATGGCTTGGCTCGTGCATGAAGTCTTGTATAAACCCTCGACAAGCATCCTCCCACATGCATCTCTTCCCTATTTTTCTTTGTAGTCTATGTATCTGACCCTCAATGAATGCTCGTCGTGGCTCAATCCCCTTATCAGAGTTATTGGTAGACTAATTTTTGTCATTTTCTCTATCTACAATTCTGGAGCCTCGATCATGGATCCTTATTCCACTCTAAGCCTTTCTTTCATTTCATTTGCTTGCATGGTAGGTAGTCGCATTAAGGCATTGTGTTTGTCTCCTATCATATAGTTACAAGATCATGCAATCATCAATTAGCTTCAATAGCATGAGTATCCATCGTAGTAGAGAGGTCAACCATCAATTGGGTTGGTTGGGGTGCCTAACACTTTTCTCACCAATACCCCTGAGTTCCTTACCTCATCTCTCTATTTGTAGACATTTTCCTTCTCTTTTCCTTGTTTGGTCGAGGACGAGAGATCTTCATCCTTTCAAAGGGTATGCACCCTTCAACTTTGGTTTTCCTTATTTTCTTTTCGCAAAATTAAAGTGGTTGTTGCTATCCCAGACAAATCCCTTAATGGATGGCCAACGTTGTCCTTGGGGCAAACAAGAGCAGAAAATAGGCTCCGGGTAAATGTTGAAAAATATAAATAAATGAAGTTGCCACCTTATTTTGAGGAGAAATAAGGAAGCCTATGAGGAAAGAATACCCTCACACAACAAAGACTAAAAATCTTGATTAAAAGAATTAGATATGGATATAATAAGGGAGTCTGCTATCCAAAAGACTGGATAAGGAGCTCTAGGTATTGGTGGGGAAGGTGTTAGGCACCCCCAACCAGCCCGGATGCAATCCGACCTCTCAATGGCTTATAGAAGGGTTACTAGGATTAGAAAATCAAAACTCATCTTTGGTGTTTCAGCCATGGAGGAGGTCGAAAATCGATAGAATCAATCAAGAGAACAACGGAAAGGGAAAGATTGAGTTGGTTGGAGTGCCTAACACTTTTCTCACCAATATCCTGAGTTCCTTACCTCATCTCTCTATTTGTAGACATTTTCCTTCTCTTTTCCTTGTTTGGCCGAGGACGAGAGATCTTCATCTTTTCAAAGGGTATGCACTCTTCAACTTTGGTTTTCCTTATTTTCTTTCTGCAAAATTAAAGTAGTTGTTGCTATCCTTCAAGCAAATCTCTTAATGGACGTCCAACACTATCCTTGGGGGCAAACGAGAGTAGAAAACAAGCTCTAGGTAAATGCCAAAAAATATAAATAAACGGAGTTACCACCTTATTTTGAGGAGAAACAAGGAAACCTATGAGGAAATGATAACATCACACAACAAAGACTAAAAATCTCGATTAAAAGAATAAGATATGGATATAATAAGGGGGTCTATTGCCCAAAAGATTGGATAAAGAGCTCTAGGTACTGGTGAGGAAGGTGTTAGGCACCCCCAACCAGCCCGGATGTGATTCGGCCTCTCAATGGCTTATAGAAGGGTTACTAGGATTAGAAAACCAAGACTCATCTTCGGTGTTCCAGCCATAGAGGAGATCAAAAACCAGTAGAATCAACCAAGAGAATAATGAAAAGGGTCGTGGCTTCCACTGGACCTGGGGTATTATGCTAAATGAATAAGAAAATTACAAAAGGGATCTTACACCTCTAGGAATTAATGTTTAGGAGTTCCGGTGGATACTTTCGAGACTGCAGGTTTTTGACCGGAGGGGTTGCATGAGAACTCGAAAGCAAGTTAGATCTCAAGGCACTTACCCAGACCACGATGTACAAACTGGCATCAAGTGATGGCACAGGGAGAGAGAGAGAAAATGAAAAATGTGGAGAAATCCGCCAACCTTAGTGGACTTCCACCTTCAAAATAAGAGAGCAAAACAAAACTGTCCGTGCAGAGCTAGTTACATGATCAAACAAGGGTGCAAAAGAAATAAAATCGCCAAAGAAAAATAGGGCACATGAGGGTGTCGGATGGATTGAGTTAGCATAGGGGCAGCAACTAGCTTGCTTGCTAGTTGGCCAAAACGGAACTAGTATTCCCAAAGGCCGGGCTTCGTGTTTTGTCCCGCAATGCTTAGACCTATGCATCTAAACCAATATGCATATAAAACAGATAACCAAAGCCAACTCGAAGAAAAGGATTCTACAACGACCTTGAAAACATAAAATAGCATACATAGTCATAAGATAGGAGTGATACTTCACTTAAGCAAATCGGTTGCCTAGTGCAACAAAGAGAACGTCATTATTCAAGAAAATGTTAAAGATACCTCTCCTTTATCCTGGGTGACACGCATGCAGAACAAGAAGGAGAGAGGGGATCTTGGGTGATCCTCGAGGGAAGAAAAGACTTCCTCTAGTCGAAGCCATGGACGACTAGGTGGGTTGGTATTACTAAATAAAAGAGCCATCTCCCCCCTTCTCGCTAGTAAAAAGGGGGGAGAGGATGACTAACTTATAAGAAGGTTAAGCTGGAGTCATCGTTAACGAGCTCTTGTGCACAGACGGTCAGGTGTGGATGAAAGTCAAAAGCTGGATGAAACAGGTGGCCAACATTAGGAGCTGGAACACTTGGATACTCGAACAACAACAACAATCAAAGAGTCGAACCCCTTTCTAGTGGTAGAAGGGGATCTATTTATAGCCCGGGGTCATGACGTTTCACAAAGTTAGACTATCGGGCGTTGGAAGGTGCCAAGTGTCGCACATGTTATGTCGGTTGGGCGATGATCAAACTCACGACCCTTGAAATTATCAAGGGATGTCAACACTCTAGGCCAGAATTCTATCATATTTGTCAGAATTCTGGCTTCTCTACTGTGGAAGGCTAGCTCTTGTCAGTCCATTGTAGTGATCCCCAACGTGTTAGAAACAACCAGCGCAAAGGGGCGAAATTTCACTCTATTGATTAGAATTTCATTATTTTTGCTGTGGAAGATTGGATATTTGTGTTTGTGTGGTCAATTGTTAAGGGACTGATCCCAAACCCCTGGGAAGCACATCAAGAGCAGTTGATATAGCCAGAAGCTTGCTCAAACTTCCAAGGTGCCTTGGTTGATACCTAGGAGTACAACACTTAACTCGAACTCAAATTTGTGAGGGTCAAATGCTTGGTCCAAACTATCCACGATATCTATTGCTTATCCAAGTATAATGTGTCAACAAAATGCCCCTTTCTGGGTGAAGTCAAAAGACCAAGAGGGAAGGAGACCGAAAACCAGGGTTTGAGGATGACTTGGCATACTTGGGGTGAATTAAGATAAAGAGAGGACTTGTACTTAAATGTTTATTTCGAAGGCTATCATGGTGTTCCGGTGAAATCCAACAGAATTTCGAAATGTTCATCTGCCAACCTGTCAAGTCACCCACTTTGTGTATGTTGCTGTAATTGGGTTGGACGAACTCGAATACTCAAATACTACTATAAATAAGCGAAAGTGCGGGAAAAACCTCATTTTGAAACGCGAAAAAGGAGGTCTTCTTTGTGGTGATTCAGTGCAGCCCCATCTTCTTCAACGTGGCTCTTGTGATTCTCTCTTCTTTGTTGTGACACGTTGTTGCTTGGATTCATCTATGGTAGAGAGTAGTAGGCAAGCTTCCCAGACTGGAGCGGGGTATAGCTATGGGATTGAAGTTGTGAGTGCAACAACAGTGGCGTCTAAGTTTTTCATTGTTGAAGTGCATGAATCAGGTCAGGAGAACTTCCAATATCCACTTGAACTTTATTTCTCTGGAAGTATTGTGCTGGAAGACAGGGAATATCTCTGTAACTTGGAGAAAGGGTTTTGCCATGCATTGAGATCACATAGGTGGACCGTTGAGGCCACTACTAGGGATGCTCACACCTGGAGAAGGGGGTGGCTACAAGAGCATGGGCTGAAAGGAAAGACCAGTGATGCAGCCAATCAAGAATGCCGTAGTAAGGAAGTTGTAGAAGCCACATGCCAAAAGGGGAAGCTATCCGTTGCTAGAGGGGTTTGATGGGAGATCAGCTCTGAGGTGTCGAAGATCGACATGAGACTTCCCAAGGTCGGGGAAGAGGAGACAGTTCATTTTCCTCACTGACTAAAAGATATGGGGGAACTGCGTCTACTGACACACCTAGCTGTGATGAACGAGGATGACCTTTAGGATCTTGAAGTCCTTTCTGCTTACAAAATGTAGGTGTAGCGTGGAAGGGGCGAAGCAAGAGGCCACACAGTGGTGGAACATTTGTTGCAAGCAAAAGCGTCACCTGTTGTACGGAACCAATGGGTGATGTAAATCATGGGCACACCACGAGTGCCAAGGAGCTAACCCTCTTCTAGAAACTGCATCGGAGGAGGACCTGGTTGCTGGAATTGAAACGCCGACGACCATCGAAGATAAGGTAGAAGTTGACGTGGAGGTTGCTATCGAACAAACTGTTGAGACGGATGCGGCAACTGTCTAAGAATGGCCGGATAGCCAGACAAGAGTTCTAGATGCTGGTGTACGACCGACAACGGCAAGGGGGTTTGGGCGAGCATATTCTTGCCGACCGAAAGCTCAGGCGTCTGTCAAGAGGTCAAGTCCTCATTACCCTATGGTTCTTGAAGACATACAAGGGGAAGAACCGTTAGCTGGTAAGCCTTTCATTACCTGGCACCTTCATCAATTGATTTGGTCATTCATGTGTTGATTGACATTGCAACATTTTGTAGGGGCAAGTGGAGTAGATGCCTCACCCCCTTATGTGGTGGACCCTCCTATAGAGGAGGAGGTCGATGAGGGAGAGCTACCTCAACCCGCGGATGGACGAGAATTCCTACTACTAATTGGGGAAGAGATCCAGAGTCGTGGAATCCTCATGGACGTCCAACAGATTTTTCTGGCATGTCGAATGTCGAGGATCTATTTCGTCATCAAGGATTGCTTCCCTTTGTATGTGATCTTCGATGGGATGAGATAGTCTTGAACATGGTGGTGGAGTTCTATAGCAACTTGTCCATCGAGGACCTCGAGGTCAAGATCATCTTTAAGGATGACCTTGTGATTCTCTCCCCCCATCTGCTGAGGGAAGTTCTCAAGTTGCAAACTTCTAGGGTGGACATCTTCGTCCCCATTGAAGAACGTCGCATGAACCGTGGCAGAAATAAATGTCATGATTGCCTTGGACTTCCAAATGAGCTGGAAAGCCATAAAGATGAAAGAGTTCCAACCTGTCACACGCTTGGTGGCTTTTATCCTGAATAATAGTAACCTCCCGAAGGGAGGACATTGGGATGAGCTGGGTCTCCCCTCCTATCTAGCAACTTTCACTGTAATGATGAGGCTGCAGGTCGATTGGGTGCAGGTCATGTTGCACCAAATCAGGGGTCTGACCCATCCGGGCAAACATCAATCGGGACAACTCCTATACAGTAATGCGTTAGTGGAGTTATCAAAATATTTATTTATCTCCCTTGGTAGCCAGTAGAGGATGGCGTTATCGACCCGCACCATCACCAAGGGGGATTTGGTGCAATTTGAGAAGGTCGTTGCTAAGACCATTGTGGCTTTAAAATCACAAGTCGGTGCTGGCTCTCAGCCTGCCATTCCTCCAGTCCCCTATGAGAGCTGGAATATCTTGCTAGAAGCCGGTCCATCGTAGAATTTTGCACCAGAGGTCGGTTCTTCTACCGTCGAGCTTTGGACGAAGATGATGTCATAGATGTTGGGTGTGCAAAAGCAAACCCTTTGTCTCCCAAAGCGTGTGGAGGCTGAGGCTACACGCAACATTCAATGAGAAGAACGACAAGAGAGGATAAACGTGTAGGAGCAAACCCTACATCTCCTGGAGCACATGGAGGCTAGGGAGGCTACCCGGAAAGCTTGGTGAGGAGAAAGGCAGGAGAAAAGGCGATGACTTTTTGCCTTGTTATGCTAACTTTATTTTTAGAAAACTTGTCAAGACAATGTATACTAATTCATTTCTCGTACTATTACGTTAATGGGATAGACATGTTTTCTTTTTTTTCAATGAACATCTGAATGTATACATACCTTCGACTATGTGTGTATTCCGTTAAAAATTGTCAAAAAGGGTGGAGAGACGTTGAATGACACCTTTCGGTTGCTAGAGTCGGTAGCTAACTAATATTGCCAGGAGCCACGAAAGATTGATGGAAGTGTCAGATGCTCAAATGATGTACCCCCATGATGACTTCTGGTAGACTTCTTTATTGGGACACCGGACCCTTGAACTTAACTTGTAAAACTAGTTGAACTAAGCAGGTTAATGAAAAAAGGCTAATTACCTTGAGTCGGCTTGCAAGGTAGAGATCCGGTTGTATGAGCCGAAAATCAAGGCAAATGCTAGTTGTTTGAGACGACAATCTGAATGGTAGAATGTTTAGTGGCGGGCTTTAGTGGGATGCCAAGCCCATATTGTCCTGTAGCACGGCTAGATAGACAGCGTTAGGTAAAAAAAGGGAAAAAATCTAGGAAAGATTGCCTAATTCTTGTAAATATTAACAAGACATGAATGTATGAATGCACAAGTAATTGGAATGAAATTGTTGTTCCTTCGTTACTCCCTATTGCTGCACTTGCGAAGGTTAGAGGTTGAACCTTAACAGAGGGAGGAATGAAAATGAACCAAGAAACGTGGTGCTGTTCAAAATGTTGGAATTGGGGGTAATTTGATAAGTGTTAAGGGTATACCTACCCGACACTTCTCCAACAAGGCACCTGTCTCTGTTCATCAAGTGCTATCCCAAATGAGGGTGGCTCACCTCACAAAAAAGAGTTCGAATGAAAGAGAGGCAATACCCCTTGTCCAAACAAGATCTACCCTAAGATAAATAGAAACAAGACTAGAGGATGAAACCTGCGGCTATCAATCTACCTATAAGTTAACTGATCCATTCTCACCATCACACAATGAAAACAAAAGTCAGATTCTGGAATTAACACATTGGAAACTAAAATTGGGTTAGGTGGGATGCCAAGCCCTAAATAGTAAACTTTAGATGTGATGCCAAGCCCTCAAAAGGGGGTGACCTAGATAGAGATACATCACATTAGACCAAAGTTTGCCACCAACTATATGATCCTAGACTACCCTTACCCAAGTACACGACATCTAATTTGTGGATGTAAAGTGGAGGAAGAACTTTGTCTTCCTTCCTTTTTCCTTGTCTCTTGTGGCTTTTGCCTTTTGCTTTTTTTTTGTTGATTTTCTTCTCTTCTTTTTTGTTGTCACTCATTTTCCTTTGCTTTTTTTTTGCTCTTCCCTTTTCATTTCTTTTCTCTCTTTCTTTCTCTTTTGCTATAATTTCCAATAAGAAAGAAAATTAAAACCTTCCCCATTTGCTACTGGCAAACTATAGACACTTATAGTGTCGTATCACGATCTACAGGGTTTCCTCACCTAAAGAGAAAATTGTCAAAGATGTTTCTCTTATTGTGAGAGGCTCTCGGGTTAGGTAAAGAAAAGAAAGGGAAGGGTACTTACCTAGGGAGAAGGGATATCTCCCACTACGGGTGGAAACACTCAAGATCAATAGGTCTTATGGAGATTTTGACAAACCTGGATTCTTGACTCTAGCTTGATCTTATCATCATTAAGGGAAAATGGTAGGATGATGATGGTTGCTTGATGGTAGCCCAGTCGTGATGGTATCACTCAAAGGAGGTCTTCTCATTGGAATATGAATAACACCCTTTGAAATTTTGACTAGTTTGCTCATTGGAGAAGATATCTAGGGCAGGTGGCCAAATCGGACCATCTTCCATGGATTGAGGCCAGAAGATGAGGTGTGGGCAGTAGATGCCATGGCTAAAAGAGGGGGTACCGCTGAAGTTGACTTTTAAGCAAAATGATAATGTCACCTTGTATGAAACATCCCAAGACCTACAAGTAGTGCTAGAGGAGAGCGATGCAAGGAACAACAAGTATATGTCTAACATGTGACAAAGGTATGCAATACTATGCAACATGTATGCATGGACATGCATGAATGAAAAACGGAGTTCCAATTTCCAGGGGCGGAACCCAAGATCTAAGATAGATACTTCGACCGACTTGCGAAAAGTAGAAGGGTGGATGCCGAAAAGATATGTCCGGCACCCAAAGGGTAATTGGACTTACACTCTTAGTTATGAAGAGAAGTCATCACTTGTTATTAGTTAAACATAAAACTTCTTGAGGTAAGAAATATTTACCAACCCGAATTCCTCCTGTGAGCTTTCATCGAAAAGGTATGTCGCTCCGCCACTAAGGACTCGCCGCACGATATAATGTCCTTGCCAATTAGGGTGGAACTTACTAGTGGAGCCCATGGTATGGATGACCTTAAGAAAGAGATCCCCAGGTTGGAACGATTGGGGTTGGACCATCTTCTAATGTGCCCTGGCCATCTTGCATTGATAGCATTGCACATGATGTAGCATGTGTAGTCTACATTCGTCTAACAAGTTGAGCTGTAAAAATTTGGATTCTGCCCAGTCCTCATCGGAATCCACTACTTTTTTAAGGATCCTAAGAGATGGTA
This sequence comes from Amphibolis antarctica, assembly GCA_024699675.1. Lineage (NCBI taxonomy): Eukaryota > Viridiplantae > Streptophyta > Magnoliopsida > Alismatales > Cymodoceaceae > Amphibolis > Amphibolis antarctica. The sequence goes on from JAMKPZ010003189.1 coordinate 11,895, forward strand.
GCTTCATCTCGTTGGGGAGGACTGCCTCCATGCCATAGACCAGTGAAAAAAGAGTAGCCCCTGTGGCAGTCCAGAGTGGTGTTAGGTAGGCCCAAAGTGCATACGACAGGTGGTCATGCCAATCTTTATCCGTTTGGACCATTTTCTTTAGGATCTTGATGAGAGTCTTGTTGGCTGCTTCTACCGCACCATTCATATGAGGTCAGTAGGGGGACGATCACAAATGCTTGATATTACACTGCTGGAGATGGTCTGTTACCTGCCTAACCACAAAGTTGGCTCTGTTATCTGTCACAACTTCACAGGGAACCCCATACCTTGTTACGATGTGGTTTTTAAAGAATTTGAGGGTGGCTTGGGTTGTTACCATCTTGAAGGATGTTGCCTCCACCCACTTAGTAAAATAATCAATAGCCACGAGTATATATCAATGACCATTGGATGTTGTTGGCTTAATTTCCCCCACCACATCAAGAGCCCACATGGAGAAGGGCCAAAGAGCTGCCATATTGTAAAGTTCCCTTGGGGGACTATGAATCAGGTTCCCATGGACTTGGCATCTGTGACATTTTCTAACATATGTGGTGCAGTCTGCCTCCATGGTGCTCTAATAGTATCCTTGAAGCATAATCTTCTTGGCAAGGAGTACGCCATTCATGTGAGGCCTGCATAGGCTAGCATGCAACTCCTTTAGAAGGGTGTGTGCTTTGGTTTGGTCTACGCACCTCAATAAGGTTTGACTGTAAGATTGTTTGTAGAGGATCCTTCCACCCATGACATATCCAACCACCAGTTAGGTGAGGGTACGTCAATTTTGGGTGGTGGCTTCTGGCGAACATTCTCTAGTTTCCAAGAACACTTGAATATCATGGAACCAAGGTTCTTCTGCATGTGGTGAACCCTAGCTGCTTAAATAGGGTTCCCCCTCAGAGATCTCTTGTATGTTGTTGGGGTACCAATCCTCCTGGTTTCTGGTCTTGAGCAATGGTTGAGGGTTGTCATGAGTAGGTCTTGCAAGGGTGCTCACCTCTACCAAGAGGTCATCTAACTCTGACATGTTGACCCACAACGCTAAAATGGCTAAAGTGTCCACATAGACATTATACTTGCAGTTGACGTGTTGGAAATGGATGGACTGGAATTGAGTTGCCAGATCTAACGTCAATTCCTTGTAAGACTGCAACTTGGGATCTCTAGTTTTCCATTGATTAAGCATTTGAGAGATCACCAGCATGGCATCACCATAGACTCGAAGATGCGTGATTTGTCAATCTAATGCTAAATGCAGCCCTAGGATGCAGGCTTCATATTCTACCTCATTATGTATGCATTCAAACAGCAACCTCCTGAAAATTGGTAACATCTATCATTGAGGATCTACAAGAACAACTCTAACTCCAATACCCTTCCTGTTGACGGCCCCACCAAAAAATAGGTGGTGGGAGCTAGTAGATTCCGACTCATCGTCTGACAATCTGATATTGAATATTGGCTCATCTGGGAAAGAATCCTCCAAGAGCTTGTGATGAGGCAAAGGGTTCTTTGCTAGCTGGTCTACTACAGCCTAGGCCTTCATAGACTTTTGTGAAACATATTTGATGTCGAATTTGGCCAACAATAGTTGCCACTTACACATCTCCCCACCAAGGTTGGTTGTTCGAATAGATATCAGATAGGGTCATGACTACTAAGTAGCAAGACTAGATAGACAATCAAATAATGTCTTAATTTTTTTACAGTCCAAATTAAGGAAAGAATATTTTTTGATCAATGTGTATCTCTCCTCTACCTTAGTGAACTTCTTACTGAGATAGTAAATCGCATGTTCTATCCTCCCAATGGGATCATGTTGTCCCAAGACTGCACCCATTGCTATAGGGGAGACCAAGAGATAAAGGAACAAAGGTTGGTTTGGGGAGGGTGGGACTAAGATGGGTGGTTTTGCCAACTGCATCTTAATTTGGTCAAAGGCCTATTGACAACGATCTGACCATTCGAAAACTGCATTCTTCTTCAACAACTTCAACAATGGTTCGCAAGTAGACATCAACTTTGAAATAAACCTGCCTATGTAATGCAGTCTGTCCAACAAACTTCTAACTTCTTTCTCAATCTAAGGTAGTGGCATCTCTAAGATCGCATTTGCCTTGTCCAGATCCACTTCAATCCCCCATTCACTAACGATAAACTCGAGGAGCTTGTCAGATGAGGCTTCGAAAGTGGATTTGGTGGGGTTGAGTCTAAGCTTGTACTTCTGTAGCCAGACAAACAACTTCCTCAAGTGTGCGAGGTGCTAATCATAGGACTTAGCTTTCACCACCATGTCGTCCACATAGACCTTGACTTCCATATGCATCTGATCATGAAAAAGGGTGGTCATGGCCCCTTGGTAGGTTGCTCCTGCATTCCTTAACCCGAACGACATCACCCTATAATAGAAGACTTCTTAGCGGAGTCGCCAATTTTTTGTTGCTATTCCTCGGGCAAATCCCTTAATGGATGGCCAATGCCATCCTCGGGGCAAACGAGAGTAGAAAACAAGCTCCGAGTAATGTTGAAAAATATAAATAAACAGACTCACCACCTTATTTTGAAGAGAAACAAGAAAACCTATAAGGAAAGGATAACCTCTCACACCAAAGACTAAAAATCTTGATTAAAAGAATAAGAGATGGATATAATAAGGGGCTTTGCTGTCTAAAAGACTAGATAAGGAGCTCTGGGTACTGGTGGGGAAGGTGTTATGCACCTCCAACCAACCCGGATGCGATCTAGCCTCTCAACGACTTATAAAAGGGTTACTAGGATTAGAAAATCAAGACTCGTCTTCGGTGTTCTGGCCATGGAGGAAGTCAAAAATCAGTAGAACAATGGAAAGGGTCGTGGCTTGCACTGGACCTAGGGTATTATGCTAAATGAATAAGAAAAATACAAAAGGGATCTTATGCCTCCAAGAATTAACGTTTAGGTGTTCCGATGGATACTTCTGGGACCACAAGTCTTTGATCGGAGGGGCCGCATAAGGACTCGAAAGCAAGTTAGATCTTGGGGCACTTACCTAGGCCACGATGCATAAGCTGGCATCAAGCGATGGCACAGGGAGAGAGAGAGAAAACGAGAAACATGGAGAAATCTGCCAGCCCTAGCGAACTTCCACTTGTAAAATAAGAGAGCAAAACAAAATTGTTCGTACGAAGCTAGTCACATGATCGGACAAGGGTGCGAAAGAAACAAAACCACTGGATGGATTGGGTCGGCATAGGGGCAACAACCAACTTGCTTGTCGATTGGCCAAAATGGAACCGATATTCCCAAAGGCCGGGTTTCGTGTTTTGTCCTGCAATGCTTATACTCGTGCATCTAAACCGATATGCATACAAAATAGACAACCAAAGTTAGCTCAAAAAAAAGGAATCTACAACGACCTTAAAAATATAAAACAACATGCATAGTCATAAGATAGGAGCGATACTTTGCTCAGGCAAACTAGTTGCTTAGTGCAGCAAGGAGAATGTCTTTACTCAAGGAAATGTTAAAGATACCTCCCCCTTATCCCGGGTGACACACATGCAAAACAGGAATGAGAGGGAGGATCTTGGGTGATCCCCGAGGGAAGAAAATACTTCCCCTGGTTGAAGCCATGGACAACCAAGTGGGTCGATATTACTAAATAAAAGAGTCGTCTCCCCCTTCCCACCAATGGGAAGGGGGGAGAGGATTACTAACTTGTAAGAAGGTTAAGTTGGAGTCGTCGCCAGCAAACCCTCGTGCATGGACGGTCGGCTGTGGACGAAAGTCGAAAGCTAAACGAAACAAGTGACCAACGTTGGGAGCTAGAATGCCTGGACACTCAAGTAGCAATAGCAATCAAAGAGTTGAACCCCTCTCTAGTGGTAGAGGGGGATCTATTTATAGGTTGGGGTCACGACGTTTCGCAAAGTTAGACCGTCAAGCATTGGAAGGCCAAGTGTCGCACACGTTATATTGGTTGGGCGATGATCAGACTCACGACCCTTGGAATTATTGAGGGATGCTGGCACTCTGGGCCGAAATTCCAGCTTCTCTGCCACGGAAGGCCAGCTCTTGTCGATCCATCGTAGTGATCCCCAACACGTTAGAAACGACCGGTGCAAAGGGGCGGAATTCTGCTCTATTTATCAGAATTTTGTCGTTTCTACCACGAAAGATCGGATATCTGCGTCTATGTGGTTAGCTGCTAAGGGACTGATCCCACGCCCCTAGGAAGCGCATCAAGAGCGGCTACCAGGGCCGAATCTTCACCATATAGGCTGAAAATCTACCCACTTATCGTCGGATGACCAATCCATTTTTTGACTCAATCTTTCAACTATAATACTTCTGGAAGGTGCATTAGAAGTAGCAAGAGCTGTACTCGTACCACTGGAAAGTGCATTAGTGGTGGCCACTTGGGGTCTGGCAACCGACCTGCTCTTAAAAGGCTAAATCGTAATGTCACGAGTTTTATTCTATGACCTTTACTCTACAATTGGCCGTAACACTATGGCATTTACTCTATGGTTGGCCAAAAGCAAAAAATGGAAGTGCCATAAAAATAACGTTAACAAAAATGGAACTTTCGTTGATGAACATCAAATGATGGCGAAGGTTCCATCTAGGAGGCGGAACTATCGACTAGGCAACAATCATTAGGTAATGTGAGGAGATTCAATGGTGGCTCGTTATACGAGAGATGATACAACGGTGTTGGTTCATTGTATGAGAAATGACTCGATAGAGTAGGTCCGTTGAGCGAGAGATAATACAATGATGGTTCATTGTACGAGAGATGACTCAATGAAGTAGGTCCGTTGGGCGAGAGGCATGAGGTAGAAGACGAAATAAGACTTCCACCTGAGAGGTCTAACTTCCGGCTAATATAGCCAGAAGCCGACTCAAACTTCTAGGGTGCCTTGGTTGACACTTGGGAGTATAACACTTAGCTTGAACTTGAATCCATAAGGGGCCGAATGCTTGACCTAAACTATCCACAATATCTGTTGCTTATCCCTAAGTATAAGGGGTCAACAGTGGTGACTCCATTTTCTCCTTTTTTCCCACTCTTCCAAAGCCCCTATTCTATGACCCCGAGAACGTCTCTCTTGTCCTTGGAAGTAAAGGTTACACTTGCAAACCAACTTCTTTTTTTTTTTGGTTTAAGGCATGTATGATCTAAATATTGTGTGTTTAGGGTTGTCAATAGTGTGAAAGTGTTGAAATATATTGAATGGTTAATCTAAAATGTGAATTTATGAATGATGTTATTGCAGCCCCAATTTGTGAAAATATCTAACAATTATCACATACACATACTTTTCTAATAGATATTTGATAGGTGTTTGTATACTTGGAATTGCTGAGAAAGGAAATCATGAGAAAGTTTTTTCCCATTTGTTAAAGTTCTTTTTACTTTTCGTCAATTTCAAAATTTCATGGATTTCTTTTTCTGTCATTTCTGTACGTATAAACAGACTCTTAGTTAGATAACAAATAAGTATGTCTTACCTAATTCTTGCCATGTTGGAATCATCTAAGTAATTTATCATACTGTTACTATTAGGATGTGTTGTTATAAGGAGGCAATGGTCTAGGAGGTCTTGTTCTTAGGCTCCAAATTTGAGATCATATGCATTTTGGTTGCATTTGACCATGAGTTACAAGAAATTCTGATGATAATGCTGATTGTTGGATTATCTCAACTTTTTTCTGTTGTGAGTAATTGAAGCTAATTGATGAAATCTCTCCTCTCTTTGAAGTTTAAAATTTTTTGGGAGGATCTGGAAATTGAAATATAAGCAGCTAAAATTCCTTGTTCCTTTTGCAATTGACAACACCTTTTACGGGAATTTTCTACCTCCTAAGTCAACTTATCTTTAATTTTGTATATCATTAATTTGTTGGATACTAGTATGCTGAACATGAAAAAAAAAGAAGTGATAGCCTTGGGAATGTTGCACAGGCAAGTTTCATTTTATTTCAGAAGCATGACCTTGAGGTTTTTCAGTTTTCTAGATAATCTATCATATTTAATCATTCAAGATGTTCATTCTTTATGCATTTTTTATATAACAGATTGTTTTGTTTTAATCATTAAATTTCATATTGTAAAAATTCAAGATTAATTTAGTTTCGTTTGTGAGAAAGGGAAAAAAAAAACTTAAAATAAGAAAGAAAATAATAAAATATAAATGGAGAAATTTTAAAAGAAAAAGGAACGAAAGTCAATACGATGAGAGGATAAAAAACGAAAAATAATAAAGAAGATTAAAAAATAGTCCTTTTTAGTAATATTTTTAGAATTTTTAACTTATATTTGCTTGAAAATCATAAATAATTGTACTTATGTTTACTTAAGGTTATATACAATTTTATGTTGTATATTTTTATATACTTATTTATCAGTAATGTTATACTTTTAAAATTTATAGTCGTGATAATACTTTTTTTAATAAAGTATGTAACATTTATTTATAATTTTAGGTAAAAATTTTAATTGTAACAACAGTAAATTTTATTTTACAATATACAATTTATATGATCTTGATATTATATATTTATTGGGTAATGAACATTGTATAAATATAAATAATTCTAAAAAATCATAATTATTATTTGATGTAATTATATAATTAAATTTTTCATAAACATGTTTTAAAAATAAATTACACAAATAAACTTCAATTGAATGTGATTTTATTATATTAAAGTTATATTATCACTAATTTAAATAAGCATAATTTAAATTCAAAAAAAATCTAACTTCAACAAAAAAAATTACTACAATACAAACAAACATAATTAACTTCAACAAAAATCTATTACAATACAACTCCAACTTTAACTTCAACCAAAATAACTACAAACAAACACTACTTAAGCAAACATTTGAATAGTAAAACATAAATTCTCAATTTTAGGGTCACATGTTGTCCTTTTGAGACGCAAATCCAGATAGCACATGCATGTTTTTTTTGGCATAATTTTATTCATAAAATAAATAAAAAATTTACCTGAAGATCTATAGAAAAAATCTCAAATGACGATAATAAACTTATTATAAAAATAAAGAAATACAAATTACTACAAAAATCTTAAAGTCAACAACGACAAAAAGAAATAATAAATAATATGCAACAAAAAAATTATGATGTGTAGGTAAAAAAAACTAAATGTATACTTCATTTATATATTATAAGAATATATATTTTTTGTTTATTAACTTTTGTGATGTAACATTTTTATTACATTACTTATACAATTCTAATATATTCACTTACATTCTAAAATATTATAACAATTCTAACTGTCATAAATCCTCTATTTTTCTTACATTTTAATAAATTCTCATTCGATAGATTTTAACACATTCTTTTTTACAAATAAACCCTTAAGAGAGATTTGTAATTTTAAAAATTATAAGAAATTATGAAAAAAATTATTTATTATTTTTCACTATTTAACATCATTTGTAATCCTTTCTAAAAACACAAATCCCCTTTAATTAAATTCCAAAATATTCCAAACTACACAAACCCTCCTAAATAGATGCCCAGATCAAGCAAACACCAACCTTGGAACTCCAACCCAAATGTGTTCCAACTTAGCCAGCAAACTAAATCCTGAAATCTAAATCCTAATAGCAACAATTTTCCAAACATATCCGGTAAAATGATTGTTGGAATTGAGGTATTTTGATGGAGTAGCATCAATGAAGGCAACCCTACAAAGACAACACAAACTAATGGAGAATGCCTTACTTGGCTGCAGCAACACTTCCAGCAACACAAGTGGAGTAAGAGCAACAAACAAAAAGAAGGCTTTTTTTTGGCAATACTATGAGTAAGATAGCACCACTCCCATAAATCCTTTTTGATTATTGTTTAGATGCACCAAGGCACTCAATCTGATCAATAATCAGACGAGCAATGAGACAAATCTGACAGATAGATTAAAGTGTAAAAGGTAGTCAGGCTTTAAATAAAATACGAAACATACATAATATACTGAGGTTTCATTTGAAAATAAAATTTACAAAAAATTTTGTTGTACAAAATATATGTTCTAATAAATAATGTAATAATAATAGAAAGACCCTTCTATGAAGCACAATCTACAACAGTGGTCAAAACTAACCTCACCGATACTTGTGCTATTTTCGGCTCCAATTGTAAATAAAACAAAAGCTATTGTTTTCTTTAGAAACAAGATTTACAAAAATTTGTACTATACAATGTATATGTTTTAACAAATGATATAATAAAAATAGAAATTCTAGTTATCAGAGAAAAAAATGAAAAAAAAATTCACCTTAAAAATCATATCACCCTAAAGAAAACATTAACTCATCTAATTGAGAATTTTGCCAAACAAAATCTATAACTATCATAAGCCATATCAAGCACAAAAAGAACCAAGATGCATCAGTTAAGTTCCAAGGAGTGAGTGAATTGCCAATTGAGAATCTAAAATCTACATCACAGAAACAAGATTCTCCCGTTCCCATACATGCGATATCCAGGGAACTGACAAATACTTAGCCAAGTTTAAAGGGCAAAGGAACTACGAGGAAACAGAGCCTGTTCATCTCCCAGCCACTGCTCCCTCATCGGCTACCTCAACTTACTCCTCGTCTTCCTCCTGCAGGGATTATTTGCAAAACAAGGGTCAGTGGCAAACATCACATGACGAATAATCCGGATGCCAAGGATGGCTATAGCAATATATGAAGAAACTGCACCTCCCCACTCTCATCATCATCATCCTCTCCATCGTGCACCTCAGACTTGGACTTATCAGATTCCTCCTCTTCCTCTGCAGGAGAGCTGCTGCCACCATCCTATGCATTTCAAAAGGATGGAATATGGATCAGAACTTCAAATGTGCAAAATCAAGACAAGGACAAATTTATGCCAAATATGGGTAAGACCCAAATATCATGATTATCATCAAACCACACCTTCTTTTTGTTGTAAGCCGTCATGTTCTTGTTGTAGTCAGCCTTCCGCTTCTCTGCCTTGGCAACATATGGGGCCTTTTCCTACAAATATGGGCAAGCAATTCCAAATAACGAAAATTTCCAATGAAAATCCATCAGGAATCAACTTATTATTCAAAAAAAAAATCCAACTCTGACAAAAATGAATAACAAAAAGAACGAAAAGTTCTCTTACAGATTCAGACATGGACCTCCATTTGTCGCCACCAGCTTTGCCAATCTATCATTTTACACAGAGAGAAAATTACAATAGCTTCAAAAATTAGATGATAGAAGAAATAACACATGGAACATACACGCGTAGACAAACACAGAATCTACAGAGAAAAAGGTGGAAGCATTGGTTAGTAAGGTGCTTACGGTAGCAACAGATTTGTTGTCGGGGTTCTTCTCCTTGTACTGTCTCCTGAACTCCTCCCTGCATCTCCCCACGCCCAATCAAACCAACGAAAACAACACTACAATTTGCTCTAAAACTTTAATAAAGCTAAACAATGGACCCAGACTTTTAAAAAAAAACAAAAAACAAAACAAAAGGAAGCACACATGAACACGAAGAAGGCGCTGGGTGGGCGCTTGGGCTTGTTAGGGTCCTTAGCGGCAGCCTTCGCCTTCTTCGCCACCCTCTTGTCCGTCGCCTTCCTTTTGGCCGAGAGCCTATACAACACCGCCGTCAGCCCCGGTCACACCAGATCCCAAACAAGACAGTAAATCAACGAAAATCAACAAAAACACGGTACGAACTTGGAGTCGGCTTTCGCGGAAGAGGCGGCAGCGGCGGCGGCGGCAGCCTTCGTTTTCCCCCCTTTCATGCTGGAGAACAGCACGGAGTCGTGAGGGTTAGGGTTTTCGGTTTGTGGTTCGCAGGGAAGGGAGATGGATTGGGTCGGAGACTTGAGTGGAGTGGAAGAGAGATAGAGAGAGAGAGGGGGGGTAGACGCGATTGGGTATGTGTTTACGTTGATGTTTATCGTAATTATATTTTTTATTATATATTATAACGTCTTATAATATTATTTATTAAATATTTTTTATATTATTTTATTTATTAAATATAATAACTTTTAAAAAAATATTATTATCATAATTCTTAAAAAAAATAATCATTACATTAATATAATAAATATTATTTATTATTTTATTTATTATTTATCATATTTTTAAAAATATTATCATTATATTATTATAATAAATATTATCATTATATCATTATAAATAATAAGTATTATTCATCGTAATTTTAAAAAAATATCACTACTTTATCTCATTATAAGTTATATAATTTTAAAAATAATAATAAAATTTTATCTTAACCCGATCCACCCAAACACATGTTCATCGGTGAAGGGAATGTGGTGGGGCCCGCTTTGTGGCGTGACCATGGATTTCGGCGCCACGTCACCGATCCAGGACAACCCTATTTACTTTTTTTTTATATATATATTATTTATCGTAATTTTAAAAAAATATTACTACTTTATCTCATTATAAGTTATATAATTTTAAAAATAATAATGAAATTTTATCTTGACCCGATCCACCCAAACACATGTACATCGGTGAAGGGAGTGTGGTGGGGCCCGCTTTGTGGCGGGACCATGGATTTCGGCGCCACGTCACCGATCCAGGACAACCACTTGGATCCGTTTCGCCGTGAACAGAGCGGTTGCTCATCGTTCGCGCTGGACCGTCGGATCGACGACGGATTGCTGGCACCAGAAGGCCTCATTGCCTCAACCTTTTGATTTAAGGTGTGTTTGGTGATAAAGTCTTTTTTTTTAATAGAAAAAGTTAGATAAAATTAAAATTAAAATTAAAATTAAAATTAAAATTAATTTTGCAAATAATTTAAGTAATAAAATTGTATATATTGAAATCTGTATATTTTTTAAAATAAGAAAAATTAAAATTAAATGAAGTTTTAAGCTTTATTTAGCAACTACAGGTAAACCTAGAAGTTAATTTTTTTAAATCAATACAATTCGTAAAATGAAAAAATTATTTTCTTTTTTTAACAAGTACAATGAAAATTTTTACTTTTATTATAGAAACAAAAACTCAATTGGTGTTATCATTCTATCATGATCAACTCACTAGAGGATATTTTGGAGCTAAAAAGATTGCTTTAAAAGTGCTTCGTAGTAGTCTATATTGGCCAACATTGTTTAAAGATGCATATGAATATTGTAAAAAATGTATTCAAAAAGTTTTGTTATATAATTCAAGACTACACTCTTTTCTAGGAAAATTGAAGTCTAGATGGATTGGTTCATTTGTTATTAAACATGTTTATCCTTATGGAGCAGTTGATTTGGAAGATCTTTAAAGTCCTGAAATTTTTAAAGTTAATGTTCAAATATTAAAACATTTTCTAAAATTTCCAGAGAGGAAAAAGGTGGAGTTTGTTGATTTAGATGGAGAGTAAAAATAAAATAAAATAAAAATAATATAAGAAAGAAAAATAAAAAGAGAAAATATAAAATAAAATATATAGTATATAATGTTTGTAAAATTTTATTCGAACTGCTACTGTGTTTTGTTTTGAGTTACTTTGAGGGTTATCCTGTTTACCCTCGGAGTAAGTTTAAGGGTTATCCTATTTACCCTTGAGTTGTATTGTAATGTTAAAAAAAAAAAAAAAACCTAGTTCGAGGGTTATCCTATTTACCCTAGGAGTAAGTTTGAGGATTATCCTATTTACTCTCGAATTGTATAAAAAGAATAAAACAAATATATATATAAAGAAAAAGTAAAGTACTGTGGGGATAAACCTTGTATAAGTCTGAGGGTTATCTATCTGAGGGTTATCTAATTTACCCATAGACTTATGCGAGGGTTGTTTCCCTATGAACTAAATATGGTTCTGTCTATTGGGAAATGCAATTGTTAAGCATAAGGTTTACTGAAATTAAACAATGTTAATCATCTGAGTGAGATAAAATGTTATTTCATAATTTGAATGATTTTTAAAGATAAATACAATTTAGTGAATTAATGAAGGAATTTTTTTTTAAAAATGCAACTCATAGAATATGCATGATTATAACAAGTGTGTTCATAAAAAGCTTAATTTCTCTGAAATGGTTTAATTGAACGAGTGTTGTGAATTGAAAATTTTTTCAAGGGTTTAGAAAACCAGGCATTTGTTCAAATTTAAAACACACAACAATTAAGGACACACAAATTTTTTAAAAAAGAAACAACATACACAAATTGAAGTACATACAGAGTTAAAAATCTTAAAACATATGTCATTTAAAATGTTAAAGTGTACAGCATGAGAGAGTTTTCTCTCCAAATGTTTTAATTACATCATCATCATCAGAAAAAAAAATTAATCACTGCTTTGGAAGCCTGGATTTTATGTCTGCAATTTCTTCTTTCAGAGTAGCCAACTATTCTAATACAGTGTCCATCTTCTCTGATATTAAGGCTGATCCTCCCTGTTGGGATGTAGATGGTTCACTGTGGATCTGAGGTGTCAATTGATCCTCTATAGAAAACTATTTTAGGTCCTTGGTAGTCAACACCTTGGATTTTAACTTTTTAATTGCCTAAGCTGATAGGTCAGAGGAGCTTGACACTAACAGGTAGATGAGATCACCATAGAATAGCTTCTTTTTGATGCCTGTGATCTTAAAAATGAAAACTCTGTACCAGTTCACCTGAATCCTATTTAATACAGCATATGTTGCAATTTTTACAAAGACAGACAACTCTACATCATGTCCGAATCTTTGATATATTGTTCTAATTAAAATCAATGCAACCATATGGGCTTTGCCTGTCATATGTTTTAGCCTATTGAATAGATTAATCTAAGGGTTTATGGCCATGTAGTTCTTCATGTCCTGTTCAAACCAATCGGCTATTGTAGAGGACTCTAGTACCTCTGCACCCTCATTCCTTGGCCCTAGGCTCTCATGTATGAATTCATGTGTTAAATATAATTTCACATCTATTACATTGGTGACAAAAACTCCATCCTCTTCATGCAGGTTAGAATAGAAGGCAGGTACTAAATTCTCAACCTTGAAATTATTGCCTGACCTTGGGATAATTTTCAGTAGCCCTTAGAATTCTAGTAAGTCCTTGATTTCATCCATGAAATCGAAATCTATTGGTCTGCTGAATAGAATGTCATAATCCTTAATGTTTTGAAACTTAACCCTAGCCTCAGCATCCCTGAACATCACTGAATTTGTGCATGTGTGTTGAGCTAGCTCTGCATGTTGTGGGGAGGATGGAGCTGATAGTTCTGTAGTGGCTAAATTTGGTTCTGCAGGTGGAGAATAAATCACCAATGCTCTATTTTCCTCTCCACCCTGTTTTGTTTGTTGCTCAGCAGAAAACTTTGTCTACCCTAATCCAAATTTAGCCTGCATTGGACTTGAGGTTGGAGGACTAATAATAGTCCTCTCCTCTTGCTCTTCTTCCTTTTCTTCTGAGGACTTTATGTCATGTTGCAATATTCAAAAACATAAAAAAAAAGAGAAAGTTAAAAAAAAAAAAAAATAGAACCGAAGGGAATGAATTTTAATTATTACCTGACCCTCTTTTGAAGCAAAATGAATTGCTTCAAGAATGGTTTGATTTACCCCTTCACTGTCTTGGGGTTCCAAAAATGGAACTACTGCTCCAGCAGTAGGTCCTTCCTCCTGAAATTAATGAATCAACATGAATGAAACATGCATTTTTTTTTAAAATCACTTAAACAAGGGAAATTAAATTAAAGAAAAATATGTTCAACCTAAAACCCTAATTATACCTGAATCTCCACTTGAATTTCCATTTCAACCCAAGGAGCTTCCCTAAGGACTATTGATTCTTGAGGAGGAAGATTAGCCCTTTTGTGTTGATGAATATACTCACCTAGGGTGAGTTCATCATCACTACTTCCTAAATGTTCTTCCTCCTGTCCAACAAGTGGAATTTGCTCCTCCACTTGTGGTTCCTATAGTTGTGCTTCCTGTTGTTGTTGTTGTGGTGCTTGTTCTTCTTCTTCCCCTAAGCCTGTTTCAGTCCACTTTTCTTCTTCACTGCCTTTGTGAGGTTGAGGTTCCTCAATTGTTCTCTCAACCCCATGTGGTTCTGAAGGGCTTGCCATCATCTCACTATATTGCCTAAAATCAGCCTCTCATGGCTCTTCTTTAACTTTGACCTCTGCTGCCTTCTATAGAGCTTCAACCTCAACCATTTCAGCAGCTAGGGCAACCTTCTCTGTAGTGTGCTTTCTCCATTCATATAGGGCACATTGTGAGGCAATTTCAGCCACCTCAAAGCTCTCTCCTAGAGAGAGATATGTTTGCATATAAAACTCATACTGCTCCCTCTCATCTCTGTCTTTAGGGAGGCATGCAAAAATTTCATCTCGAACCACTGAGATGCTATTTAAATCCTTGATGATGGAGTGGACAGCCTTCATAAACCATAATTCAGCTTTAACCAAGACAACCTGTTGATCTAAAGCCTTCTTAGGCCTAATGGCACATTCATCCTACCAAGCTTACTGAGTATAACTGCTTATGGCCTATGAAACTGCTGTGGGGAGGGTGACAAATTCTCTTTCCAGTTTGGTGTGGAAATGTTGCAGTTGATACTTCAAATCTTGCAGTATCTTTTCCTTGGTTTTATCTCATTTGAGGCTGCCCTTATGCCACCCTGATGATGTCATTCCAAACTGCTCAAACCTAAGTAATCTCATCCACTCCTCAGTTGAAATGGACTTGGTTGGTGTTATTGTTTGCCACAGCTTGCAAAAGTAAGTCTTTGTTTTAATTTTTATAGATCCTGTAGTGGCTAAACAGAATACCTCTCTATGAAATCAGAAAATGCATCTTCTCCTAATCAATTCTTGTGCTAAAAGATTTTTAGGGTGAGCTAACTACTCCTGCCCTACTTCTCTCTCAATATGAGAGGCTATCTTCTCCTTGAGGAAGGTTGTCACTACGATACTAGCCTCCTTACTTTGTTTTAGACACTCGGCAGTGTCTTCCCTTACCATTTTCAATTCTTGCTTCTTGATCATGGCTTTGAGCTTTCTTTTCCTATCATTATGCCACATTTCAGCATTCAACTTGAACTTCTTGAAGTTCAGCATCTTTATCCATTCGTAGCTTGATGCTAGAGCAAAAGGAGGAGCAGTGGAGGTGGAAGCCATGGTGTATCGTGGGAGGAGGAGAGTACTGTGAACGTAGGTCATGAAAAAAGGGTTAATGCACGAAATGACATTAATGATTTTTATAAGATTAATCAGGTAATCAGATGGTCGGATGAAGATATCCGTAATTAATTAATAGTTTTCGGGTTTACCCACGTGGTAGTTCGAGGGTAAACACCATTACCCTTGAACGTAGTCCGAGGGTAAGCTACAGTAGACAGAATCTTCAAGAATTTTTATTGTGCAGTCATTTTTAATTATTTTAATACTCATATATTGCACATTTATTTCATGATTTTTAGATATATCGAGTTGAGTTTTATTTTTGATTAAATGCATTATTTTATGCCTAATGAATTTTAGTAAGCAATGGAGATTCCCATAGATGTCTTGCGTGAGGTTTTAAGTCATTTGTTAGCAAGAGAGTTGTGCAAACTAAGTTGTGTGAGCAAGAGTGTCCAGACATTTATTTCAGAGCATTACTTTTGTTCGTGTCAAGCATACAAAATGAGAAATACTATCAGTAGAGTGATTTGGTATGATGCACTTTTGAGAAAATATATATATCATGGAATTGATTCTGAGGTAGGAATTCAACTTATATCACTAGAAGGAATTGAAAATATTTTAGGTTGTAATGGTGGACTAATTATTTTCAGACATTTTGGAGAATAATTTTCTAACTGATCTGATATTAGGATTAAGAACTCTGCTACAAATATAGAATTGTTACTCCCAAACCCTAATAGAGACAAGCTTGTGTTACTTGATTCAGGTGCAGTTTTAACATTTAAGGGTACTGATAAAAGGATAATGCACTGGACCAACCTCTTCAAGTTCTTGATTTTGCAGGTGGGGATCGTTAAGGTCCTCTACAGCTTGTTGACCTTCAAGCTGAAGGGGTGCTAGATGATGGACCTGGCGGGAGCAGCGCCTGTGGTCTCCTGGTTGGGTGTCGGGTAGGTGGACCGGCTACCAGTTTGAGGTGGTGGTGCACCTCAGGGATGCTTTGGAGGAGACGGCGGTGGACTTGCCGTACCCATCTGCTTGAGGTGTCATGTCGTCAGGTTCCATTGGCTGCTCTGGCTGCCAAATGTTCAAGGAGGGTGAGGAGCAAAATGCCCCTAGTTTTGCCCCGGTGGGAGGAACTAGTTGCCAGGTCGATAGGAGGTGGAAACCTGATGGAGTCTCGGATGAAAATGCAGCAGACCGGTCACGTTCCCTCATTCAAGTGACCATGGCGGAGGAGTGGCAGAATGCCCCTAGTTCTGCCCCGTGATGTTGGCCAGTATTCTGCTTGTGGTAGATGTCACCTAGACTGAGTAGGCTGGCTACCCCGACTTCGTGATGCAGCACCCCTGTCGAGAGTTGACAGTTTCTGGCTGATCGTACAGGTGACTGGAGGATTCTTTGCTGTTGTTCACTGTGCCGAGCGAGATACTTGGTATGATTTCCAAGTCTCGGTCGACTTGGTTGGGTTGCCAAGAAAGTGGCTGCTGAGGACGCAGCTATCGGTGCACTTGTGTGTGGGATGCCAAGCCCTGTTGTTGAAGGAGCGAGTTCCGACGTGAGTCGCTTGGAAGCCAACAGGCTTGCCTCTTGACGTTGATGACCTGCAAGCCTGGAGTGTCCCCACCTTGGTCATTAGGTGGGTGTTGCGGTGCTAGGTGGAAGGAGAGGGGGAAGGAACACACCTTTCTGTCCCCTTTCCTTATACAAACCAGTTGGACGCAACGTCCATTTCCAAAGTTCCTCCCTGTAGGATGGGCGATGGTGAGGGAGGTTAGTGAAGGGTTGGATCCCCAATGCATACTAGAGATTCTTTGAACAATCGCAGCAAACTATCCTCTAGCTCTTGGTTTGGCTGCAGGTGGTCCTCCCAAGGTTCCATGCGCTTGGACAGATAGTCGAAGGTGGTTGGGTTTTGGAGACCCGGTGGTGAGGTGGCAGTCGGCTCCGGCGTCAGGTGTTGCAACCCGGAAGATGCTACAGTAGCCACGGATTGTCCTGGGTGGTAGTAATTCTCCGCCAATATGACAATGACCTCCCCTTTCCATAGGAACTTAAGCATCCTATTGTATTATGTTTTGAATGATACTAATAATATAATTAGTATAAGGGGCATTTTGGTCTTTGTACCCTCTTAGAATACCCAAGCACTATATAAGCTTAGCTAGGGTTTTTCAAAGAGTATGAGTTGAGAGATTTGTAACCCTAGCTTCCACGAAAGAAACTCCCTCCCTCTCCATTCATGGACTTGCCCCGTGTTGGGGTGAACCACGTAAAATCTGTGTTCGGTGTTGTGTGTGCTTAGCGATCTTCTTCTCCTGTTTCCTTTCTCATCGCTCACTCCTCTGTTCGATTTCCGCTGTGCTTCTTTGGTTACCACGCATAACAAGTGGTATCAAAGCAGGTTGGAGGTAGTGGCCTTGAGTTAGGGTTCATTTTTTGAATCCACGGATCAGCCGAAGCATCCTTAGACTCGCCCACCTGAAGCCATCCGCTCGGACCCGCCTGCGCGCAGTTGTCCACGCGCCCAAATTCACCAGCGTGCAAGCATCCGCGCGTAAGCGTCCGCGTGTAGATCCGCCTGCCTACAGTCGTCGACGCTCAGATCCGGCCTGCGCGCAGCTGTCAGTGCGCCCTGATCCACCCACGCGCAACCGTCGGCATCTTGTTCCACCCGCATGCAGCCGTCAGTGTCCTGTTCCACCTGTGTGCAGCCGTTGGCGTCCTGTTCCACCTGCGTGCAGCCAACAGCACCCTGATCCACCCCCACGCAGTGATCCGCGCCCAGATCTGGCCTATGCGCGCCCATTCGGGTTCTGACCAGCATGCGTCCAGGCTAGGTCAGGCTAGCCTACACCCTGAGCAGCAGCACCAGCGTGCGTCCAAGCTAGGTCAGGTCAGGTCAGTCCTTTTGGGTCATTTGGGCTCATTTTTTTTTGGGGGTTCAAATCGAGTGATTTGATACGTTTGAGGTGGAGTCCATTGACTTTGGCAATTGGTGCTTTGAGATTTTTGACAGAGATCTATTTTTTGTGATTGTGATTGATACATATCTTTGTTGAGACTGTCAGTATTGAAGTGGAGGTGTTGAGTAATTTTTGAAATTGAAATTTGTTTGATCAGAGTGTTGTAGTGCATTTTATATTTTTAAATATAAAATGTCAATGCCAGTAATGAAAGTTGATAAGTTCAATGGGAAAAGTAGTTTCAATCTGTGGTAGATTAAAATGAAAGCTCTGCTTAAACAACAGGGCATTTGGGCTCCTTTAAATAAGGGGTTAAGTATGGATGAAAAATCTACAGAGTATGAGCAACAGGAAGAAAAAGCTCATTCTACCATATTGTTATGTCTGTCGGATGAAGTTATTATTGAAGTGGCTGATGAATTCACAGCTTTGGGCTTGTGGAATAAGTTGGAGACTTTGTACATGACAAAGTCATTGACCAACAAGTTGTTGCTTAAACAGAGATTGTTTTCATTGAAAATGAAGGAGGGAACACCCCTTAAGCAACACTTAGATTAGCTAAACACAATTTTCATGGAGTTGAGAAATATAGGTATGACAGTTGAAGATGAGGATGCTGCTCTTATTTTACTTGTTTCACTCCCTTTGTCCTTTGAGAATTTTGTGCAGTCTTTTGTGGTTGGCAATGATACAATCACATTGGAGGAAGTGAGATCTAGTCTTCACTCCAGGGAGCTGAGGCATATGGTCATGCATGGGAGCAATGACACATGTGCTTCAGGCCTATCTACTCACCATGGTAAGTCTAGAGGACGACAACAAAGAAACAACAGCAACAATAAATTCAGGAGAAGAAGCAAGTCCAGAAGCAAGTACTCAAGAGATACTTGCAATTACTGCAAGGAAAAGGGACATTGGAAAGCAAACTGTCCCAAGCTAAAATCAAAAGGAACAGTTGCCGTAGCTGAAAAGGAAGATTCAGCATCAGAAGGTGATTTTTCACTTACAGTTTCTTGCAGTGCATATTCAGATCATAGTTGGATATTAGATTCTAGTGCATCTCATCATATGACTCCAAACAAGGAGTTTTTCCACACGTATGACTAGGTTAATGGTGGACAGGTAACACTGGCCAATGATGATGTTTGCACTAGAGCAGGTGTTGGTACAATTCGTTTCAAGATGCATGATGGTATTGTGAGAACTCTAGAAGATGTATGACATGTTCCCAAATTGGGAAAGAACTTGATTTCTTTGATGGCACTTGATTCCAAGGGTTTCAAGTATACAGGTGGAGGAGGCAAGCTAGTTGTCTCAAAGGGCTCCTTGGTGGTGTTGAAAGGAGTCAAGAATGGACCTTTGTGCGTCCTTCAAGGTTCTCCGGTTGTAGGTGTCGCTACCACTATTGCTGCAAATCAGCAATCCATGTCTGCCATTTGGCATTCCAGACTTGGACATTTGGGGCAGAGAGGGATGCAGAAACTCAGCAGTTTGGGCAAATTGGATGGACACAGATACATTGATGCAGATTTGTGTAGGTATTGCATCTATGGAAAGCAGAAGAGAGTCTCATTCAGCAAAGGAGAGCATACGACTCAGGGGACATTAGACTATGTCCATGCAGACTGTTGGGGACCTTCCCAACAACCCTCCCTTACAGGTTCTAGGTATTTCCTTTCCATTGTGGATGATTATTCACGTATGACATGGGTTTTCATTTTGAAGCATAAAAGTGAGGCTTTCAAGAGCTTCAAGCAGTGGAAGACTCAAGTTGAGAACCAAGTTGGCAGGAAAGTGAAATACCTA
>JAMKPZ010003190.1:0-29829 GCA_024699675.1 Amphibolis antarctica
TCGAATGCCACCACCATCATCTTGCAGAAGTTGGTTGTTGCCTTCTTTTTTAGTTAGGCTTATCCTCCTCCCTCTAGCTTGCGGCATTTAACTTTGCAACTCACATTATCATTCAGCTTTCCAACTCCTCCATAAATAATGCCATTCCTTATCAATGTCTTTACGAGCAACCTCCTGATTACAGCAGTTACCGTGTCTTTGGCTGTGCTTGCTACCCCCTCACCTTACCCCAATAGGACAAGCTACATCCCCACGCCGAACAACATATTTTTCTTGGTTTCTCTCCATATCACTGCGGCTGGCTTTGCTAGAACCTATTAAATGGCAAGCAACTTCTCCCTCACCATATCACCTTCAATGAGTCCACCTTTCCTGCCATACCCTCTTCATCCGCTGCCAATCCACCTCAGTTTCACATCGTCACCGAGCCCCCTTCCACCTCCATTGATGATCATGTTCTGCTTGTTGCTTCTCTTGTCGGTAGCCTCCCTTCTCCTGCTTTCCCACATGTTTCCCCAATTACCTCCCCTATCCCATCATCTCCATCCTTCGCCTCCTCCCCAGCAACCAAGTACTGCTGCCTATCAAGCATTTATCGCCATGGCCCTTGCCACATTTCCCCCCATCCCCTTCCAGAAACCCTCCTCACCTCTATCTCTTAGGATTGCTTCCATGAGCCGTAATCCTATACTGAAGCCTCCCACTTCTTGCATTGGGTTCAAGCCATGGAGGAGGAATACACCGCTTTATTGCGAAATCACACCTGGGATCTTGTCCCTTCTAGCTCCAACATCAACACTGTCGGTATGAAATGGGTTTTTCGCATCAAGCGCGATGCTTCCGGCGATGTCACTCGGTACAAAGCCCGTTTGGTCGCCAAGGGCTTTCATCAACAGCCTAGCCTTGATTTTGGTGAGACATTTAGCCCAGTTGCTAAGCATACTACGATTCGGCTTCTTCTATCCCTTGCTACCTCACATTGTTGGCTTATGGAGCAAATTGACATTTGCAACGCATTTCTGCAAGGTGATCTAGATGTTCCGATCTTCACCAAGCAACCACTGAGCTTCAAACATCCTTCTTACCCGAACCACATGTGTCGTCTACGCAAAGCCCTCTATGGTCTGAAACAAGCTCCCCGTGCTTGGTATGCTCACCTGTACAGGTTTCTCTCCTCCGTTGGCTTTCCCAAGAGCTCATCTAATAACTCTCTATTTATTCGTCACACTAGCGACTCTCTCCTTGTTGTACTAGTTTATGTTGATGACATTCTTCTCACCAGAAACAAAGCTCATCACATAAATCACTTCATTGATACTCTGACCACTTCATTTGAATGTCATCGCCTTGGACTGCTAGCTTTCTTCCTCGGCATGGAGATCACCGCCCACCGCCATTCATCTTACCCAGGTTCGCTATGCCACAAACCTTCTTCGTTGCTTCCATCTACACCTTTCCGAGCCAGTCGCCACCCTTGCCTCCATCCCCAAGGCTTCAACCCGCATGACGCCCCTTCTTCCATCTCCAACAAACTATTGCCGGATTATTGGGGGACTTCTATATCTCTCCCTAACCCGACCAGATATTGCGTTCATTGTCAACTCTCTTGCTCAACATATGCAGCATCCTATTGAAGAACATCTCCAGAAAGCCAAGCATGTGTTACACTACATTAAAGGCACACTTCACCACGGTCTGGTCTACAGTTTCTAACCCACCTCTACCATTTAGCTTTCCGCCTTCTGCAATGTTAATTGGGGTAGTCCCTCCGGCGATTGAAGATCTACCACTGGGCTTTACATTTTTGTCAACAATCATCCTATCTCCTAGATGTCTAAAAAGCAAGTTACAGTCTCCTGTTCTAGTACAGAGGCTGAATATCGAGCCCTTGCTTCCGTTGTTGCCGAGTTACAATGGATTCAATTTCTTCTTTGGGATCTACGGCAATACATTTTCCATCTTCCTTGAATTTACACAGACAATGCCTTGGCCATTCAGCTCGTTCGCAATCTGATCTTTCATGCACGCACTCGCCATATCAAGATTGACTATCATTTGGTATTAGAAACTTGTTAATCTCATTTAATACTTAAAATTTTCAAGATTAAATGACTTTTGGATCATATTCGGTTGAAGGCTAGAGTGTGCACATGCCACCTTTATCTGATGGGGTAATTATTCTTGTTGGAAACATAGAATTTTCTGAAATCGACATATTTTGTCGTGAAGGATGGTTATGCATAGATATACAAGGTTACCAACTCTCACAAATAAATAAATTGAAGATGAGCAAAAGAGAGATCAATTGAATGCTAAATGTTTAAATATGTTATTTTATACTTTAACTATCAATCAGTTTAATAAAATTTCTACCTATAAAAATGCTCATGAATTATTGCATAACTTAGAAGTGACTTATGAAAGAACAAACCAAGTGAAAGAAAGAAAAAATTTATTGGTTTAAAAATATGAATTATTTAGAATGCAAGAGTTTGAAATTACGAGTAACATGTTTGTTAGATTTTTTGATATTTGTGAGGAAGGTACTGAGATCTCTCACAACTGAGTAGGAGAAAAAGACCATTGCAATTGAAGAAGTTAAAGATTTAAATAACTATTCACTAGAAGAACTCATGGGAAATCTTACTTCTTGTGAAGTTCAAATGAAGACAAAGGAGGAGATGAAGAGTTCAAAATCTGAAAAGAAAAAGAAAATAGCATTTGAAGTAAGTTTTAAAATTGAAACTAATTTAAGTATTAACAATGAAGATTTCAGTTTGATGGTGAGAAAATTTAAGCAAAGAAAATCTCGAAAAAGAAATTCCTACTTGCTACAACTGCAACAAAACTAGACACATTAAAAAAGACTGTCCAGCACTTAGGAAATCTGAAATGGAGAAAAAGGAGAAGGAGAAGAGGGAGAAAAAGAAGGTAAATAAAAAATACAAGAAAAAAACTCTTCATGTCACTTGGGATGACGGCAACTCATCCAGTGAAGAATCTTCTTCCTTTGAAAATGAAGATGAATTGGCAAATATTTGCTTTACTACAAATACTAAGGTATGTTCTGAAAGCTCTACTGATTGCACAATATTACAAGATTCTTTAAATAAGGTAAATAACAAGTATAAGAAATTACAATCTAAATTTACATAGTGTATGAATTATATTGAAGGATTGGAAAAGTTAGATGAGAATCTGGAATTAGAAAAACAGAAACTGTAATTTAAAAATCAAAAATTAATTAACTCGTTGAAATTGATACCAAAAATTAGTTTCTGAAATTAATAAACTGAAAAATCAAAATGAAAAATTAAAGAGTAAAATTTCTAAATTTACCCTCATTTTTGCTCCCCCACGTGTCCTTCATCGCCTTCGCAACCGCACCGTGCCTCTTCCTCCCTCTTCCTCCCTCTTCCTCATGCTGAAACCCTCGTTTCCTCCTCCTTGTGCCTGCACTCTGCTGAAATAACCACGCATCATTCGCCGATCCTCTCTTCCACACGCATGTCTTGCTCATCTTCGGTGCATCTTCTGTGTGAGGGGCACATCTGCCAATCCTCTCATAGGTACATGTTTCCTTGATTTTTTTCATTCATTTTTCTTCGATTTATGGTTGTACTCCATTTTCATTCATTCTATGGTTTGGCAATGTTGAATATATAGCATGTATAGAAAGGGATCCACCAATCCTCTCACAGGCACATCCGTTGATCTAGCTTTGTTTTTCTTCTTTTTCCTTACTTGCATTTCATGGGTTGCTGCAAGCCAATAACATGTTTCCTTTCTTCGATTTTCTTCTTGTTCTGCCCTCCTTCAAAAGAAGTTCATCTCTTTTTTCGCTTCTTCATTCAATCTCTTCCCATAGATAGAGATTTCTTTAAGAACGTTGGAGGCCATAACAACACAAGCAGCCATTGTTGGCCCGTTTCACATTATCTAGTGCCACTAATTTTCCATCTTTCTTTATTTTCATTAAATCTTTTTCAAAAATGCAAATCGGTTTATTTTAAAAATATTATTAATAATATAAATGGGTTATTGCGTTGAGTGGGTCAAGTGGTTCAAATAAATGATGTTTTATTTTATAATTGCATCCGTGAAGATGGAAGATTATAGTACAATTAATTCACACTAGAGTACAAATATATAGGGTGTAATAAATGCCCTAAGACTATATGGATACCCAATAGCCTAAATACTAAACAGACTAATATATAAAATAACTCTAACGCTCTTTCTCTATGTACGAGCATACATCTATTTTGCCAAAATTGCTACATAGAATCTGAAAAGTTCCAACATTCCAACGTTTCATGAAGACATCAACCAACTATATATGAGACTATGTAATGTGTCAAAATGACACCTCCCATTGTTGTATCCTATGTATAATGGTAGTTTGTTATGCATTAGTGTGTATAAATTTCTATAGATGGCAATGCATTGTTGAATGGTGAATGTGTGATACTTGATATTTATTTCATGTGTTTTATTTTGTAGAATGAATGTGTGGTTTGAATTTATTTCTGATACCAGACTTGGTTTGAATTTAAAACATATGTGAATGTGTCGTACTTTGAAATTCATCTCAACCACATGCTTAACTTTGTCTTTTCCTTGCTCACAGTCATAGGTCTCGAAGCTTGGTAAGTATATCTTTTGTTGTTATAATTAATTTATTATTTAAAATTTGAATAATATTTATTTTTGTGTTATTGTTTATTATTGTTGTAGGTGGAATTCGAACAAAGATAATTAATTCAAGGTAAGATATTTTATTAATTCACTTGTATTTTAATATTCATATTTTCACGTAGTTTAAGTTGTCCTAATTTTTTATTGCAAGTTATTTGGTTATTTAGGGCTCACATGTTTTAATTAATTTGTATGATTATCACATGTTTTAAACAATTTGTATGATTATTTTTTTGAAATGCACTGCCAACATCTCTGAATTTGATACAGTATATGTTATTCATTGTTCACAAAATAAATGACCACCACAATTGATGAATTTAATCTATGTTCATAGAAGTTAGTGACTCATTATAGCAATTAGCTGGTATCTTGCATCGAGCATTGAGAACAAAGAAGAAGGTAAAAAATTTGATTTGGATTGTGGAAAAATTTTATATTCCCCTTTTTCTTATTATAAATATAATACAGGGATCTAACTTGCCATTCCAAATTAGAAAACATGGTGGCTTTAGGAATAACAATATTGAACTTAAGCGACCAGCCATGCTTAAAATCAAAACATCATGCAATATGTAAGTTGTCATAATAGATTATTGAATCCATGTAATGTGTAGTTACCATTTTTTACATCGGGTTTTGCATATCTTGGTGACTCTGAACGCAATGTTTTTTATTGAAAGGAAAATCAATCACTCACCAAGGCAGTCAAAGACAAATTTGACTCAATTTAAATGTTCAATTCCTGCATTAATATGTAATTTCCAAAAATTTCAGGAGGAGTTCATGAAGCTTGTCGTTTATAAAATGCATTGACAACAGGTTAAATTTATATCTTTAAATATTAGAGATTATGACCTTCAACCTTTGCTCTACATGATCATCAAGTTGATAAGTGGGATTGCTCAGTTATTTCTTGGGTCACATTATCTACCTCTGAGATTTAAATGTGTGCAAATGCTTAATTAACTTTCTTCTTCTAGTGGATTTTTCATCTTGGTAATATATTTGGTGCTAGATTTTCTTGAATGAGGAGAGAAGGCTTGAAAGGATTCAAAGAAAGAAAAATCTGTGAACATTTCTTCTGTTTTAAAGGTTTGTAAATCTTTCTGTATTTGTAAATCTTTTTGTTATAGATTCTTCACCAAGAATTTGATGAATTTTGCACTACAAGTTCAAATTTGGTGTTGAGCATAAATTTTTAAGGTAAGGGTTTAATTATAGACAAGAATATTGAATGGAATTTTTACATGTATTATGTGTTGTATGCAAGTGATTTACATGAACTTTGTATTATAAACTTGTGATGAGAGATTATTAATTTACTTGTTTACATCTATTTACTTTTATTATGCTATAGGTAATTAATTAAAATTTGTTTACTTAGTTAAGTTGAATGCACTGAATGTCCACCTGCAATTTATGTGTTGAAATTGCAGTTGAATCAAATTGCATTTATTTATGTTAAAGTGAAACTTTTTTGTTGTAAATTTTGTAAATGCATGTAGCTTTTTGAATTATTCTCACACATGATTATTTTCCTGCAGGGGATTATGAATGACAAGTACTCAAATTTTATTAATGATGATGATGAAAATGATATGTTTAATGATGATGGAGATGATAATGATGGGTCAGATGATGATGTAGATGGTTTTGATTTTGTGTGGACAATATGTGATAGAGGTAACAATGTATTTATGCTAGTAAACAATAACTTTGTCATATTCATGTATTTGTGAACCTGGCTTTAAAAACATTATGTTAGTGAAACTTCATTGAAAGTATTAGCAATCATTCATCTTTGAGTTATTATGTCTTGTGATTGAAAGTATTGAAGGCTTAGGCCGATTTTATATGATGTTCACATAAGTTGTTTGCCTCACTTGAAATTTCATGTTTGATTTCAATTTGTATATCAACTTTTAATTTCAGGACAAAGTTTGGCTTTATCAACTTATATACTAAAAGGAGTGTCACAAGTACAAGAGAGTGTTATAGTCCCACATCATTAGTAATATGGAAGAACTTGAAACTTATATCCATATATTTCATTTTCTCACTATCAATTGGTTTTGAGATAAAATTTAACAATTAGGATATTTTATATTTTGTAGGTCAAAAATTTTGAAGTTCCATGTTTGGATACTTTAGCTCATGTTATTATAGTAGTTCTATGGGAAATTTTGACAAACTACTTTTTTCTATGAAGTTACAAGTTTAAATTTTCTATAGACAAGAAAATATTGCAGAAATTTATAATCACCATGCCTTAATCCCATATTGTAAGGTCAGTTACATGAATTATTCTTTCATATATTGAATTAAGCTTTGGGATTGTCTTAATCTTTTTGTATTTCATCTTCTAATTCCAAGCCATACTCTATTTTTTCCAATTTCCTTTAATGCTGATTGTTCTTCATTCACATAGGTGCACACAATACTTTTATTTAACATGGACAGTCTATTTAATTATTGTTCTCTATTACTGATTGGTGGTACTCCACATTATTTAGCAAGGCCCTTCTCAACTTTGGTACTGTTGACACTTTAAATTTGCAATCCTATGTCTTTATAATGGACTTTATTTCATAAAAAATATTGAAAAGAAGAGGCTGTGCAAAACCGTTATAATGATTTATCCAATCGTTAGAATGATTTTATTATCCTATTAAGACAACATTTTAGAA
Source organism: Amphibolis antarctica (assembly GCA_024699675.1). Lineage (NCBI taxonomy): Eukaryota > Viridiplantae > Streptophyta > Magnoliopsida > Alismatales > Cymodoceaceae > Amphibolis > Amphibolis antarctica. The sequence continues at coordinate 7,389 of JAMKPZ010003190.1, forward strand.
TATCATTCGGAATATGATTCATTATACCATTTTTGGTTCTACTCTAAAACAAAACTTTTTGAAACATCATTTGGAATATGATTCATTATTCCAATTTTGATGTTTGGCCAATATTTAGTTTTTTCAGTATAACAATAAGATAATTGTTTTAATAGTCCAACAGAAGTTCCTCTGGCCAGAGTTGGAAATTTCATTGACCCTTAAGCTCTAGACAGTGACTGGTTCAGCCCAACGGATTTTCCTCTAGCAACGCAAGAAAATTCGTTTATCGCTTGAGCTCCAGCAGTAGCAGCCTCAGTCCAATGGAAGTTCCTCTAGCTAGAGTAGGAAATTCCGTTGACCCTTAAGCTCTAGACTAAAACTAGCTGATCAGTCCAACAGATTTTCCTCCAACAAGGATAGGAAAATGTGTTGGCCCTTAAGCTCTAAGGCCTAGTCCAACAGAAGTTCCTCCAAAAGAATAGGAAAATCTATTTGCCCCTTAGACAATAAAACTAGTTGATCAGCCCAACAGATTTTCCTCCAACAAGGATAGGAAAATCCATTAGCCCTTAAGCATTAAGGCCCAGTCAAACAGAAGTTCATCTAGAAGAATAGGAAAATCTGTTTGCCCCTTGGACAATAAAACTAGCTAATCAATCCAACGGATTTTCCTCCAGCAAGGACAGAAAAATTTGTTGAACCTTGAGCTCTAAGGCCTAGTCCAACGGAAGTTCTTTCAGAAGAATAGTAAAATCTGTTTGTCCTTTGGACTAATTCTAGCTGATCAATCCAACAGATTTTCCTCCAGAAACATAGGAAAATCCATTGACCCTAAAGCTCTAAGGCCTAGTCCAACGGAAGTTCCTCCAAAAGAATAGGAAAATCAGTTTTCCCCTTACTAATTCTAGCTGATCAGTCCAATGGATTTTCCTCTAGAAACATAGGAAAATCTATTTTCCCCTTAAACCTCTAGATTATAAAGCCGACAGCCCAATGGATTTTCCTTCAGAAACATAGAAAAATCTGTTTTCCCCTTAAACTCTTAAGGCATAGCCCAATGGATTTTTCTCTAGAAGCATAGGAAAATTTGTTTCTCCCTTGAACTCTTAAGGCACAGCCCAATGGATTTTCCTCCAGAAGCGTGGGAAAATCCATTTGCCCCTAAACTCTTAAGGCACAGTTCAACAGATTTTCCTCCAGAAGCATAGAAAGTTCTGTTTCCCCCTTGAACTCCTATTGCATAACCTAACAGATTTTCCTCCAGAAACATAGAAAAATTTGTTTCTTAACACATAGTCCAACGGATTTTCCTCTAAAAGCATGGCAAAATCTGTTTCCCCCTCTTACTCTTAAGGCACAGTCCAATGGATTTTCCATATGGTAGGTGTGGGAATTGTAGGATCACCTTCGAGGTCATCAACTTTGTGGTGATTCACTCTTCCATATGGTAAATTATTTTCTTGTTGTTTTCTATCAATTTAGGTAAATGTGATAATTTACATGTTTGTAGGTGCTTATATTTTATTTTACCAGTAAGTGGTCTGGTGTTTACTTTTTCATTTTTCTCCTTTTGAGTAGTAAGTGCTGTTATGTTGATGTTGCAGTATCGTATTTGGATCTTGAAGTTTCCTTGAATAGTTTGAATATATCTGCTTTGAATATGAATTAACTACCTACATGGTATGATTCATTATACCTATTTTTATTTTATTTTTTCTGAAACACACTTCCATGGTTGCTTTTTTTTTGCCCCAAAAAGGTGTGTTGTATTTGCCCACACATCATACCAATGGATGGTAGATACAGACCAGTGGGTGGTAGATACCCCCACTCATTCCTTGTAATTTCATTGGTATGGTAATTACATGGAATTGAACCCATCCTGATTCCGTGGGTGTTGCTTGCTTTTCCTTGTCATAGGTTAGTATTGGTTGTTACTTGATTTAAATGTGAGTAAACCCCAATATCAAATGGGATGGGTCAGACCCTACTTGGATACCACTATTGCCTTAGTATTGTTGCACTCAAGACAAATTACAAGAATATGTTAATGAACCATGAGAATATATTGTAAATTTTTCCGTTGTAAATTGTATTATATGTTGAATATGTTGTATGGTTAGTATTGATAATATATGTATGTACTTTTAGACATGGAAACCATGTTATCAATGAAAAAGTAAATGTGTGAATGTATATGAATTTTTGGTACGTAAAATGCATTATTTTTGAAATATATCTTATATATGAAGAGTATCACAAGTATATGAACAATATGTGAATAATATTATAGGATTTTAAAAGATTATTAAAATATTTTTTATTTTTTAATATTTTTTGTGACGGCTAAAATTGTCACAACTAGTGTTTTTGTGACAGTTTTAGGCCATCACAAAGTACCATTTTTCGTCCATCAAAGACTTTTTGTGACAATTTTTATGTTTTGTTGTGATGATTTTGACCATCACAAATAATATATTTGGGATGGCTTTTGTAAGCCATCACAATTTTTTTGTGATAGCTTTTATAATAACAGTTTTTGACCATCACAATGGCTATCACAAATACACTATTTGTGATGATTTTAAGGTTATTTGTGATAGTTTTGGCCATCACAAGAGTCCTTTTTTCCTACAGTGATATTTGTTTATTTTATTTTACTTTATTTTCAGTTGGTTAGTTTTTTGTTTTATTAAATATATAATATAAAAACTTTAAATAAATTGTTCTGTGTTTTCCTTTTTTTTTGTTCTTTTTAGATTTATTATGTTTTGATCGATCTTGTGATTAAATGATAAATCATAAGTGAATAAGTGAGTTCTTTTGAAATTCAATGAACTGATCCGAAAGAAGAGAGGATCTTATGACACTTATGTTGGAAATGAAGTCTAAAAAATAGTCTATCAAGATTGTTGGTAAGAAATGCCATTGCCTTTTCACTTTACACATTCAATCCTTGACTATGGTCATAATATAATTTGTGGCTATTATTTTATACTGAAAATATAGTGTACATGTGGAGAAATTAAAATTCCAAATGTGTGACTTAGACTAGAGCAATTAAGTCGGTAAGGTATTTCAACACCTAGTGCCTTAAGATCAATTGATCTAAAAGTCACTGATTCAAAACTCATTACATGAGTAGTTTAAAAAGTCTATGGGTTGTCTCCAAAGGAACATGTACTATATCCTAAATGTTACGAAGGACCAAAATTTCAACTCACAGACCTTAATTATATGAGTTATTAAGTTAAGAGGAATGTCTTTACACTTAATGCCCGAAGGTCAACTAGTCTAGGAGTCATTGACTAAAGCTTGTTATATGGATAATTAAGAAAGTCTGAAAATTCCTTCATTATATATTTTATTCATAAGGTTATCATAAGTTTGAAAAATAAATGATATATCTGATGCTTGGATTGAAAAATTTTCACAAACACCAGGCACCTGTTCTTTGAGCCTATGATTGAGTTGGGGAAGAATAAGATTGAAATTTTCATTATTGAGTTGATGATGTGGATTTTTAACATTCACACTTAAATATCGGAAAAGCACAACATGCTGTAGTAAGCCGACAAATACAAGTCGATCCCATAAGGAATGAATTTTTGGTGTAATCACTTATAATGAATCTTCTTAAAAACAAATTCGGTAAATTCGGTAAAGTTGCACACTGTCACCTTCTCTATCTTCACATTATCCTTGCTAAATTTTACCACACTAACCTTAGACAATTCTATGGCTTTTTCCAAACGACGTAACAAGTTTTCACTCTCTAATGGATCACTAAAATCTGATTGAACATAAGGATGTCCCTTATAACTTGGTTCATAACTAGATTGACAATTCATCTAAACTCTCCCTAGTTCTGAAAGGCATTTTTGCATAAAATGACTTGATGATGATGATGATGCATAACCACTATGTTCCCTAAGCCACACAAATGGACACTCATCTAAAGTATGTCCTACATGATCACATCCACTACATCTAGGGGCAGCCAAATAATTCTGAAAATTCCTTGTAATTTCATAGAACTCTCTAGAATCCATAATTAAAAATTTCAGCAATATTATGAAAATGTAAACTAAGTTAAGAATGCTTCCAATGAACTATTTCTATCAAGAAAATTGATATGCAATAATGTGTATTCAATGTAATAGGAGTTATGGCCAAGATCAATCAAACAAACTAATGCACAAAACAAAACAAAACAACAAGGGCCCACATAAAACTAAAAGTACACAACAAAAACTAAAATAAAAACAAAACTTAAAACAACACACCAAAGAAATCAAAGAAAAAATTCTAATTTAAATGTTCAACAAAGAAAAATCATTCCTCGGCAACGGTGCCAATTTTTGAGGTGGATTTTTAAGGTCCATACTTAAATACTGCAAAAGCATGACACATTGTAGCAAGCTGGCAAATACAAGTCGATGCCACGAGGAATGAATTTTTAGTGTAATCACTCAAAATGAATCTTCTTAAAAACAAATTTGGTAAAGTTGCGCAACTGTCACAAAATACTAAAATAGAATTTTTATTTCAACATACCACACATGCTCACAATCAAACTCATTCAATCAAATCATGCAGGTTCTAAAAAGTTTCAGCAACAACCTTCAAAATAACTCATTCATTCATGCATTAATTCCAACACCCTATTTGAATCATTCTTAAGCGATTGTATAAGGACATGGTTAAACTTTTACAAGTAAAACGTGGATGCGATTGTGGACTTTAAAGATTTCAAAGAAGAATGATTAGGTCGTTGATATTCTAGAATAGTCCAAAAAAATAAACGTAAAATTGCAGACATAGTACATGTTTTGTATGAACGTGGGATGAATCAAGAAGTTGTTGAATATTTCAAACACACATTCAAGAGTTTTCATAGACATAGTGGAAGATATAGAGGAAGTGTATTTCACTCTATAAATACACTTGAAAACTTGAAAATTGCAAGGCATTCAAGATGATAGTAGATTCGGGGAGTTGCATAGAAGAAGTGTGTTTTAAAGATAGAGTTTCAGCTTAGGTTTGACATCAAGTTTGAAGATCAAGGTCAAGTTCAACTCGAAAGAGGCACTTAAAGTTTTAAAGCTTCAGATTGAAGTTAGTTCGAGGTTAAAGATTGAAAGTAAAGATTCAATATTTTTGATCAAGTAAGAGTTGTGCTAAATAGTTAGATTTTGTAAAGAGGAAAAATCGTATTTTAGCAGTGTGGAAAAATTATTTTATTAGTAAAACAAAATTGTTTCCTCTTACTCTTCTTGAATGAATTTGAATGTTTTCCACAAAAAGGGTTGGGCTTAAACGCTGTAAGGAATCTCACTGAATAAAGTTGAGATTTTTTTGAAAATTATGTGATTGTGTTTTTATTTATCCGCTAAAGTTTAATTATTTTAAAGACACAATTCACCCCCCACTTGTGATTCTAAATTCAATCGAATCAATCCTACAACTAGTATCAGAGCTTATCTTTAATTTTAATTGCTGTTTAGGATTTCACGGCCTATTTTACTTCAGTTTAAACTACTTTTCTTTATTTTATTAACTGAACTAAAATGAAAAATAATTCTTCAAACGATGTTGTTGTCATGACTGAAGGACAGTCTACCACTCGTCCTCCTATGTTTGATGGTAGTAATTACGACTATTAGAAATATAGGATATAAGTATTTTTTCAGTCAGTTGACTTTAAACTTTAGCACATAATTAGCAATACTATGGTGTTAGTTACTTCTCCCTTTGATACATGGACTTATGATGAAAAAGAGAAAATGACACTTAATGCTAAAGGGCTTAATATTCTATTTTGTGCTTTATCTCATGATCAATTTAATAAAATTTCAGCTTATAAAATTGTGCGTGAGGTATGACATGCATTAGAAGTTGCCAATGAAGGTACTAACTAAGTTAAAGAGTCTAAAATTAATATGTTAGTACATAAATATGAGCTATTTAAAATGCACAATAATGAATGTATTTCTGACCTATTTTCTCGATTTCTTGAGATTGTAAATTCCTTAAAAGCATTAGGCAAGAATTTCGAAGAAAGAGAACTAGTTAGAAAAGTCCTTAGATCTCTTACTAAAAATTGGGCTCAAAAGACTACATCAATTGAAGAGTCAAAGGACTTAAATGTTTATTTTCTGGATGATCTTATTGGAAATCTAATTGCTTATGAAGTTCAGTATTTAGATCCAAAAGGGAAAAATGCCAGAAAGGATCTGACTTTTGAGGCTGGTACAAACTCAGAATCCTTAAGTGATTTTGATGAAGATCTATATTTGTTAACCAGAAAGTTTAAAAACTTGTTGAAGAAACACAGGAATTTAATGTCAGCAAAGCAATCCAAAGAAGTAGAGAAGAGATCCTCTCAAAATGAGAAGATCATATGCTACAAATGCAACAAACCAGGCCACTTTCAAATAGACTACCCTCTTAACAATAATAAAAGAAATAGCTTTAAAGGAGATAAGAGGAAGATGTTTAAACGAAGAAAAGCTTTGAAAGTGACATGGGATGACATATCTTCTTCACAAAGTGATGAAAAGAAGAATTCATCATCAGAAGGTGAATCTTCTCCAAATATAGATTCAAAGACAAAGGATCTAGCAAATGTGTGTGCTTCATGGCCGATAACAGTGAAGTATCTTCTGACTGTGATGTTAGTTATGAAAATTTTGATAAATTGTTATTCGAATATAATAAACTAACAAGGAAGTATAAAAAGTTAAAATCAGAAGATAAAAACAATAAAAAATTGTTGGAAGAATCTAAATCTAGAGTTAATTTCTTAAGTACTATAGTTGATAAATTTAAAGAAGAGAATCATAAGCAAGCTGAAGAAATTTCAAAGTATAGAATAATTGAAAGGGACTTGCATGATGATCTCAAAAATATTAGTGCTGATAAAAAAAAATTAAACTTTGAAATTGAAAAATTGAATTTGACTGTCATAGATTTAAATTCTAAAATTAGTATATTAAAGCTTAAGGTATGTGAACAGAATGTCATCTTAAGCAAATGGAATGATAGTCAATCAAATAATGATGAACTTCAAAGAAATATTTCTAATGTTAAAAAGCATGGTATTGGTAATAACACTGCATCTTTTGAAAATTATAGATGACATGTTAATATCGGAAAGGATAATGTTTTTGCTTTGAGTATTAAACAAAAAGATAAAAATGTTATTCCTTGTGTAGCTAAAAAGGGTGATAAATATGTGCAAGTGAATAACTCATCCATTGAAAATGTAAGGTTAAATTTTGAAGATGTTAGTACAAATACTTTAACATATGTTTCTGAAATAAAGGATTTGCAGTCATAAGTAGAAGATTTAAAGGCTTGTATAAATTCCTTAAATGAGTTGAAAAAGACATCTGAAGATGAAATCTAGATGTTGAAAGAGAATCTGCTTACTACAAATCTTAAAATTGATCAAAAGTGTAAGGATATGCAATGAATACAAATAATGATTAGAAAACATATGAGTTGAAAAAGAACAGTAAAAATAAAAATGTTGTATTTAATGGTAAGAACTCTAAGAGCAAAAACAGTATTAAATTTGTCAAGACTAACACTCACTCAAATATTCTTGGACCTACTCAAGAATGGGTTTCAAGAAATAAAATTTCTTTTAAAACTATTTTGTAGGTGAACAGATCGAAATGGATAATGGATAGCGGGATATCTAGCCACATGACAAGAAATAGGGCATTACTTATAGACATTATGAAGACAAGAAGTGGAAAAGTTACCTTTGGGAATAAAAGTAGAAATAAAATCCTTGTCTAGCAAGGTGAAGGTAACTGAAAATTGCTTTATCAATAATGTCTTGTTGAAAATTTAGGCTTTAATTTATTGAGTGTTCCTATTTTGATGCATGTCTATAGAGTAATATTTGAAAATAACTTGGGTCAAATAATAGATAAGGATACAAATAAAATATTATTTATTGCAAATAAGAAAGGTTTAGTTTGTGTTCTTAATTTGCCTTACGACATTGTGAATGTCAATGCCTGTTTGATTGCGAAGTCAGATGAAATTTAGTTATGACATAGAAGGCTAGGACATTCAAATATAAAATTATTAGAAAAACTATCTAGAAAAGATTTAGTTAGGAGTTTACCTAGCATTAAATACTCAAATGAGTTTATGTGCAAAACATGTCAATTAGGTAAACAACATAAAACATCTTTTAGATTGTTAAATGAAATAGCAAGAAAAAGAGTCTTAGAATTAGTACATATGGACTTATTTGGACCAACTAGAACAACCAATCTAGGAGGTAAATGTTATGTTTATGTATTAGTTGATGACTATTCTAGATTTACTTGGGTATACTTTCTAGCACATGACTGAAATTTTTGAAATATTTAAAGTATTTTGTAACAAAGTATAAAATGAGTAAAGTGTTAAAATTTGAAAACCTAGGAGTGATCATGGTACAAAATTTGATAATAATCAAATGGACACCTTTTTGTGAAGAGTTGGGTATAGATCATAGGTATTCATTTCCTAGAGCTCCTTCACAAAATGGAGTAGTAGAATGTAAAAATAGATCACTTCAAGAAATGGCCAGAACTATGCTAAATGAGAATAAGACACCACTATCCTTTTGGGTAGAAGTAGTTCATACAGCATGTTATGTCATAAATAGGGTACATTTATGACCTATCATTGATAAAATACCTTTAGAGAGATAGGGTTCCTAAAATAGATTACATGAAATCATTTAGCTGTAAGTGTTGCATATTGAACATTAAGGAAAGTAGAGACAAATTTAAAGCCAAATCAGATGAAGGTATTTTTGTTGGTTACTCAACTAGAAGTAAAGCTTATAGAGTTTATAATAAATCAACAAAAATAATTGAGGAATCCTTACATGTTAATTTCGATGAAAATTCTCATTTGGATGTTAGACATGTTGTCAATAATAATGAAGATCTAGAAACTCTCCTAGAAGATCTAAATACTATTGATAGAGATATTGAGGAAATATCTGATAGGATAAGAGATATCAATTTGAACAATGATGATCAAATAGAAGAAAATGCTAACATAGAGGAAAATGTTCAAAGAGAACATAGGCCTTGGCATTATACTTCACCTCATCCTATAAATTAGAAAATAGGTGATCTTAATCAAGGAGTTAGGATAAGATCATCAACAATCAATATATGTGGTGCTTATGCCTTTGTTTCTATGCTAGAACCTAAGAAAATAGATAATGCATTGGCTGATGAATTTTGGTACTTAGCTATGCAAGATGAACTAAATCAATTCATTAGAAATGAATCAAGGTTTTCAATGGATGAGTTGTTCACTTGCACATATTTATCACCCTTTTTAACTACACAAGGAATAACATTTTTATCTTTTTGTTTAGTACTCGAAACAAAAACCATATCCTTTCCAGTATTAACATTCCATCCATAATTTTTAGAAGATGCAGTGTTATTACCAAAACCATGCTTTTCAACATTAGAAATGTTTCTTCGAAGTTCATCATTAATTGATTAACTATCATTCCATTTGCTTAAGATGGCATTCTCTTCACATAACTTAAGCTTTAATGTACTAATTTCAGAATTTATGTCATTAACAGTCAAATTCAATCTTTCAATTTCAGAGTTTAATTTCTTTTTATCAACACTAATATTTTCGAGATCATCATGCAAGTCCATTTCAATTATTCTATACTTCGAAATTTCTTCAGCTTGCTTATGATTCTCTTCTTTAAATTTATCAATTGTAGTACTTAAGAAATTAACTCTAGATTCAGATTCTTCTAGCAATTTCTTAGTGTTTTTATCTTCTGATTTTAACTTTTTATACTTTTTTGCTAGTTTATTATATTCAAATAATGATTTATCAAAAATTTTGTAACTAACATCAAAGTTAGAAGATACCTCACTGTTATTAGCCATGAAGCACACATTTGCTAGATCCTTTGTCTTTGAATCTATATTTGAAGAAGATTCACCTTCTGATGATGAATCTTTCTTTTCATCACTTTGTGAAGAAGATATGTCGTCCCATGTCACTTTCAAAGCTTTTCTTTGTTTAAATATCTTCCTCTTATCTCCTTTAGAGTTATTTCTTTTATTCTTGTTAAGAGGGCAGTTTGTCTAAAAGTGGCCTGATTTGTTGCATTTATAGCATATGATCTTCTCATTTGTCCCATGTCTAAAAGGGAATTAGAACATACTGTCATTCTAGATGTATCTAATTTTAATTAACTTGTGGAATGATAGTCATTATCCTTTAGAAATGAATGCTTTAAATGACATCTCATCCATAAATGACAATGTTAAAGAATTAAATAATTTTAGTAAAGAAGAAGAATCATTCTTTGACAATTGGATTAATCATGAAGAAAAATTAGATGAAATTAAAAAAGCTATAGATATATTTATAATGAATTCATCTATTTCTAATCTTTGTGAATTAAATGAAGAAAGTCAAGAGGAACCTATAGATCAATGTGAGTGTAATGCTTAGATTTGGTAAAAATTATAAGGGTCCTGAGAATGAAAATCTTCACAAAAATGATAAAGCCAATGAAGATCAAATATATATTGATGATGAAATTAGTGCAAATTCCATTCCAAAGGACAATGTACTTAAGGAAGTTGATGAAGGAGATGAGGTAAATGAGCCTAGGTTTGAGGAAGAATTTAAAAGTCATAAACATTCCAAGAATTTAGAGGTAGGAAATATTTTGCCCAATGATGTAGACCCTCCATTTCCACATAGGTTAAAAGTTAAAAAAGATTTAGAGTTGGAACAAATTAGTAAAATATTTGAACAAGTTAGGGTAAATTTGCCATTATTAGAAATTATTAAACAAGTACCTTCTTATGCTAAGTATCTTAAAGATTTATGTACAAAGAAAAGAAAAAGGAAAGTATTAAAAAAGGGATTTTTAGCTGAAGAAGTAAACTCCATGTTATTTAATAACTTGCTAAAAAAATTAGGTGATCCACGTATTCCTACCATTTCATGTAATATAGGTGAAATTTATTTTAGTAAGGTCTTAATAGATTTAGGAGCCGAGATAAATGTTATGCTAAATGCATTTATGAAGAATTAGAATTAGATGATCCTAAGCCTACAAGAACAATTATTCAATTGGCAGATAAGTCTATAAGGACACCCTTAGGAAAGATAGAAGACATTTTAGTAAGGGTTATGAAATTAATTTATTATGTTGATTTTATAGTAATGGAGACTTATTCCCCAAAGAGCATTCAATATCAAACTATAATTATTTTAGGAAGGCCATTCTTAGCCATAGCTAATACTTGTATTAATTGTAGAAATGGCCTAATCGAAACTAGCATGGGAAGATCAAAAATTAGAGTTGAATATCTTTAAGGGAGCTAAAAGTACTATCAAAGAAATCCAAAATAAAGAATTTAAAGTGAACCTAATAAATGTTTTTAAAATTAATGAAGAATTGGAGGAAGAGTTAGTTGAAGAGAAGAATCTTATAATATAGAACATACTTTAGGGAATGTAGATCAGGAAGAGACTAAATCAATAATTACGCAAGTAGGGAGTTTAGAAATAGAGCAAGAAAAATCTTAGAATATTAGTAAGCCTTCAGTTATAGAATGTATGGGATTTTTGTGTTAATTAATTAATAAATAAATACGTATAATTAAATATTAAAACATAACATAGAAATCTCAAAATTTTACATTTATAACCGTAAGCGCACAATGCCTATTGTATTAAACATGTACAAGTACAGGTCAATTTCATAGGGAACTCGACATACAGAATTAATGAAAATATGTAAGTGAATGTATAATAAAAAGTACTATACATGAGGTACAAATGAAAACCATAAAGCTAAAAGTATAATAAATAAATTATTTACAAACATTAATGCATGGGAATAAGGTTTAGATAATTATGAAGTGTTATTTACAATTTTTGCATTATTTTAGTAATCTTTAAAATAAGATTTTTGAGGCATATAAGTTACTCTAGTGGTTTTGCGCTTTTAATGTTAACTTCTCGAAAAAGGTTAGAGTTTTAATACTAAAACTCCGAAACATTGTTCACAGCATGCCCAACTGAAATCACGTGCTGACTTAAGAAAACACGTGCCCACGTTAAAACTCCGATACTCTATGTTAAAACTTTGACACTCTACGTTAAAACTCCGAAGTTTTAATGCTAAAACTCCAAAACACTGTTCACAGCATGTACCCAATTGAAATCACATGCCCACATTAAAACTCTGGTACGCTACGTTAAAAATCTAGAGTTTTAATGCTAAAACCTTGAAACACTGTTCACAGCATGTACTCAAATGAAATCACATGCCGACTTAAGAAATCACATGTCCATGTTAAAACTCCAGTACTCTATGTTAAAACTCCAGTGTTTTAACGTTAAAAATTCGAGTTCTCATCACATGCGAACTTAACTTTTTCACGTGACATTATTTATTGATTCTGGATAGTTTTACCCTTATTTAACACTTCTAAATCACTTGAACCCCCATGGCATTCAAGCTTACGTGTTCTAAAAGGTTAATACACTTAATACACCAACTTAAACACTTAACTTGAATTGAAAATACAAGTGTTAAATAATTAAACAATAATTACCATAACTATCCAGAATAATTTCAATAATCATTAAACACTAAAAATATTTATCTTCAAACACATTTATTCCAAACACTGTTCATCTTCTTCCTAAGCTTCATTTGACCTTATGCACGTATCCGAAGATACCAAATACTTATAAAATAGGTCATCTTGTTCAATCATAAGAAGTTGAACCAAAGAATAGGCATACAATGAGTAAAGTTAATAAAAATATTGAATGTTAGAAAGGATCAAACAAAATTGTAATTAAAGAGTGAGATATAAAAAAAACAGAGTTAGTGTTAGTATAAACAAAGTTATTTGTTAGTGAAAACAAAGTTAGTTGTTAGTGAATTAGTGAAAAATCTGTTAGAGAAACTTGTTAGAAGTTGCATGTTAGCAGAAACACTTCAAAAATAGTAAAATAAAAACAATCTGTACAAAACTTCAAAACAAACACGCATTTATACAAATGTACATTTTTTATACAAATACATCCAAGGTTCAGAAGATTAAGATAGTTGTATTTTAATACATAATGGTCACTTTCTAATGCTTTAACCTCCATTATACCTTAAGCTTGTCTTGTACTGCAAAGTTTTAGTCCATTGTTTGAATGCATGCCAGCATTCAGCTACCCTTCAAGTTGTCACCCCTTCGGGTCAACTGAATGTAGGTGCTCCTAACAATGGAACTCTCCAATCAATAGATGTAGAGATGATCTCCAATGATCCTTCGTGCTCAGCCAGCACGAAGGATGGTAGGAGCCTTTTGGTACAAGTTGCCCTCAGATTGCCTTTTCCCAATCCTCCACCTGAGAAGGGAGCTGAGTCTAGGAGCTCTTGTTTGGAAGATCAAGAAATGGAACAGTAGCTAACTCTCTAGTTGCAGGTAGAAGTTTCCAGCATCAAAAAGGACCCTTTGATTATCGTCCAGCACCTTTTTATAGAAGTATGGTAGACATTTCTACTCATGTGAAGATTTTTCTTTGTTTTATGGCTCAAGGGTTGGATAGTCATTCCACCTCCGTGATCATGCTTGCATGTAATACAAAATCACATTACAGCCTTTATTTCAAAAAGTGATTTTTATTTACAAAGTGTGCTATCCTAACGTAAGTTCGTTGTGTTATTCTGATAACACAACGAGCTTATGTTTTGTTATTCCTACAAAATTGCATAGAAAAACAAATAAAACTTGCATATATTTGTAATGTCCCTTTCAAATATTAAAGCATAATAAACAACTAATTTGTGCATTTTCTCTATCAATTAAACTTAAACTCTTGCAACTTTAGAAATATGTAATTGACATGAATTTCTATTAAAGTGCATGATAAATGATGATTTTCTCTTGTAGTAATTAAGATGTATAAGAATGCACAAATTAGCACTGTACAAACTCCCCCATACCTAAAAGTTGCTACTCCTCTAGCAAACACAAGGCCTACAAACTAAGAGACATTCAAAATTAACATATGCAAGCAAAAGTCAAAAGAAAATAAATAAAAATCCTAACTTACTTTTGTACGAATCACAGTTGTATTTAGCATATGCAGTAAGCCTTTAAACCCTTGGGTCTCCTTAGTGGTAGAGTTTTGTCTCTGGAGGGTTTATGGATACTCCCCCAAAATCACAAAGCATTACATACAAACAGAAAATAAAATACAAAGAATAGTCAACACCAAAAAAAAACACTTGTACACATAGAACAATAGAAAATAGAAAATAGAAAAACACGAAATTCCCCTTTGTTACCTAAACACTAATGGAGTTAACCTCACAATTATTCATCTCACTCCATGAATATACCTCCATTTGAGTTCCTTCTCACCCCTTGAAGTGGATTTGACTACTTGTCCAACTTCCATCCTTAGAAAGTAGATTAATATAGCTACATGTGATGTGTAAGGCCAAAACCAAAAATACACAATGACATCCATTCAACTCCCTCCAAGCCACCTAACTAATCTCCAAGATCTACCTTTGAGTCCATTGCACCTTTATTTAGAAATTTACACATTTACAAAACTAGAAGAGAATTTACAAAGTTGACAATTTATGCCATGCTCTATTTTTCTTCTTCTTTTTTATTTTTTCTTTGGACAACCCCAAGAACACTACTTTGAGTACATTTCTCACTCTTCTAGGAATGAGTCAACCCTAAAGATAGGCCTTGAGTACATTGCCCCCCCCCCCCGTTTTCTTTTTTCTTTTTTTTTCAATAAGAACATCATTTTTACAAGAGGAAAATTGGATATATAGTTGCATGGAACACACTACATTTGTACAGCAATTAGGTAGTAACCCCTTAGGTAGGTTCAAGGCTATTACCTAGGTTTCTCTTCAAAGAGGAGTGGATTTCCAATGTTTCTTTTTAGTAAAAGCCTTGTGGAAGTGCAATAATACTACAAATAACTCTTAACATATGGACAATTTCTAGACTTTTTTTCATTTCCTCTCTTAAAGGTTTAAAGGTCCTCTCTTTTTGGTTTCTTCACAAAGCTTGATTACTAAATCATAAAGTTACTCCATCAAGTAGGAACTAAGGGCATTAGCACAACACATGACACATAAAACAGAAAACCGAAAATTGAAACAAAAGTTACAGTAGCTTTAAACAAAAAACGAAAAACAGAAACAAATTTTTTTTAAAAAAAATTTACAGCAACTGAACATAAACAATAAAAGTAACAGCAAGCCTCCCCCATACTTACATGTTACATTGTCCTCAATGTAAGAAATCAGAAAAGATGGAAGCTCAAAAAAATGTTGGTAGGAGAAGATGCAATAAAAGAGAAATTATACCAACACATGGAACAACACAGCAGGATATTCATTAAACTTTCCCATACCTAGGCATGAATATATTAACGAAATGTGGACATTAGTGGCTAAAGAAGGTATAAGGAATGGAAAGCATACCTGCTCTATATATTCCAGGACACTATAAAAGAGATAAATATCAGACTCTAACAAACTAGGAACTGAAAAATTCAAAAACATAACTAAAGTAAGTTGATAGACAATAGTTGAGATAGTACTTAAAGAAAATAGAAGTTCTTAATGCATCACTTAAAATTACAACAAGGGAAATGTAAGCTGGCTTTGCTATGGAGCTGGAGAGGAAGGTCCGACCTCATCTTGAATTGCCTAGACATTTGTACTACGAGGGTTTGGGATGGTGGAGTTAGGTAAACCTCCACGTTCTCTTCTTGTTGATGGGATAGATATCCTTTCCAACTGTTGCTCAATGCTTCTTAATGTTGACCCCCATGCTTAACACCCATCTGGCTACTGGGTGAAACATGCAACAGCCAACCAAAAAGCCAGTACACTTCCCTGACTGTCGGTTGCCGAGCTCTCCCTTGGGCAAGAGGGAGTCCCCATCATCCTTTCAATGGACTCAGGGGAAGAACACGGTTGTCGGCCCGTAGGTTAGCCGATAAGATGCCTAATGCTTGCCTAAGTAGTGCTGATTAGTTGCCATTTTTGTCACCAGGACAGAACTCCTGCCAACACTTGGTGATTTTCAATAGCAGTTTCGTCGCCCAGATGGAACTTCCACCAACACTAAGTGTTCTTCAATAGAAGTGACGTTTTTGGCACTTCCATTCCTTAATTCAAGCCAGCCATATAGTAAAGTTTGTAGTGTTACGGCTAGCTGTAGGGTAAAGCCTGTAAAGTTACGATTAGGCATAGAGTAAAACCCGTAATGTTACGACAGGTCGTACAGTAAAGTCCGTAGTGTTATGTCTAGCCATAGGGTAAAGCTCATTAACCCTCCCCACTCGGTCGAGGCTGGGTTCTGGGGCAAAGCACATGGCAGCTGGTACATGTCGTGATTGTTAGTTCCCTAACTCCCTCCCAGGTGGAGGGAAAGTTCCCCCTCTGGCTGAGTCCAGGTTTCGACTCTGACCAAGACACCGAACACTCTCCTAGTAGGACGTCGAACCCTTTAACACGCTAGACCCATGACTGGGTTTGATCCTAGTAACATTTGTCTTGGCCACCAGTTGACATCTGAATGATACGTCTTAACATGAACGTCAAGGTGTCGTAGGATCAAGTTAACGTCACTTAAATCTTGTGCTTAATGAATAGCGTAAATCACGCATCAGAATTGAAAACGCACCTCAAGATACCATTCTCAGATCGCCATGTATGGAAAATAACACCCTATATAAGGGCACGTCGTCTCCATGCAAAATAGGCTTTTTGGAGGTTTTTCTAGAGAGTGTTTCGAACCCTCGAAGAATAACCCTTGGGAGTGCTGACAGGAGTGAAACTCTTTCGACCATCGCTAGCCTCCCTTTTTGGTAACCTCCAATGCCCCTCGATAAGAGGAGCCCCTCCCTGGGGCCGTGCAATGCTTTGCTTGCTAGGGAGGACGACCTCCCTTCCCTCACTGTACTCTTTCTTCTTCTTTTATACTTTTCATAAGTTTGATCGTACTAGACCTTCCCCCACGCATGGGTGGGAAGGTTGAAGGATGCTCCTGGGTTTATTCCTTTGGATACACTTCTGAAAGGTATCGGCTTCCTCCCTCTCCACTTGGTGAATCCTCCAAGGATGGGTCGAGACCAATTTTATCATGGTTTGTTTTTTGGGTTTTCATGCGAGAATCCACTTTCTTTATGTGTTTAACGATCGTATCGTCGTATTGTCTGATGTTTCCTTATCGTGAACGCTTGGCCGTCATCAAGGCATGTTGTCTCTACTTACAGACGACTGTCTCCCTATGGGTTTCCCGCCTCCCCTATCTTTTGAGATTGGGTGCATGAATCCTTGCACCCAAAAGGAGAGGCAGCATACCGACCAGAATTTGGCCCTGTACTTGGATGTCCGGCAAGCCAATCGACAGTCTCACTAGACCTTTGGCTCTTCAACCAACTATTTGTTGAGGTAGCTGTCGTGTCTTTTATGCCTTTTCTTCTCTTATCGAATCTTACGTGAATCCTCACGCCGACGGTTTGCCTGTTGGTTCTGACCAGGAGGAGTAACACTACTCCTCCCGATGCCCTGGTGAATCCTCCAATATGAGGCCATCGACATGAATCCTTGCTGACTCAGGCTGGGCTAGGTGCATGAATCCTTGCACCCGGAAGGAGAGGCAGCATATTGGGCAGAATCCGGCCATGTACTCGGATGTTTGGCAAGCTGATCGGTAGTCTCACTTGACCTTTAGCTCTTCAGCCAACGGTACATAGCGGTAGCTGCTATGTCTTTTATCTCTTCTCTTTTCCCACTGGATCTTGCGTGAATCCTCGCACCAGTGGTTTCCCATTCATTTTACCGGAAGGAGTAATGCTACTCCTCTCGATGCCTTGGTGAATCCTCCAGGATGAGGCCATTGGCATGAATCCTTGCCGACTTAGGCTAGGCTGACTAGTATCACGTTCCTTCTTGGAGCTGGGGAGTGGCCGGGATTACCCAGGCTCTCTAGGGGTGCCTAACACCTTCCCCAACGGTACCTTGAGTCCCTTATCCAACCCTCTCATTTTCGTAGACATCTTTCGTTCTTACGCTGCTTTATGCTGTTATTTTAAGTTTTTGCGTTTTTATCCTTTTGATGGTGGATGAATCGTTCCCCATCTAGTTTTCCTTGTTTTCTATGCAAAAACTAGGTGGCAACTCTATGTCATGAGCCATCCGCCCCGTGTGGTAATGTGCTCCGTACAACAATCTTCCATTCTTTGTGCTTTGACCCAATCGTTGGCCCTGTCGACAAAAGCTCATGGGCTTTCGGGTGATGACCAGATGAAAGAGAGGGTACAGATTTTTGGTGACTCTGCTAGGGAGGCTCACTGTGTTTTTCGGATAAGCGACTCATACTCTTGTTCGTACAGCTCCCATAGTTAGCCTTTTTGTTTTACTTTCCGCTTTCCTTTTTAGCGTGCCTGATGCATTTGTTAAGCGACACTACTTCCAAATGCATTGAACTAGTTTATCCTTTTCTTGCCTTTGTCCCTTTCAGTTCTTTCAGCTCTTTTGGATCTCGTTGTCTCCCCATATTTAGACTCGTTCGCAAGCGAAAGCAATGGCAACTGGTTTTGCAGCGACGTCTGAGACATCTCCCTCTTTCACAATGATAGCCTCTAGGCCTTTGTCAGTGGTCTTCAATTTGCCATCTCCAGTCGTCACTAGGACAAACTTCACTCGGCCAGTCATCACACTTGCAGGAGCCACAGGCCACTCCTGGGCCCTAGACCAATCGGTCGTTGCTGCGTTTGACGCTCACCGCATGTAGAATCCTCCCCCACTCTCCTCTCCATCTGTCGGAACTCACCTTCCACTAGGTGATGGGTCGATTCCCATGAAGACCACCATCCCATCCAGCCACCCACCCTTAAACATGGAGGGCACGGAGGGGGCTGGTGCCTACCAGCCGCCCCAATAGGGTCACTTCAAGTAGGCTCTTCTAGCTCAACAATTGGTGCAGTTCCACTAGTAGGGGATTGGCTTGGTGATCCCGCCCAAGCTAGCTTTCCATGTCCTGGAGATGCCGCACACAGAGGAATACGACATTGTCACATCTCCCATGGCAAGCCAGTTCTTCCAGGTACAGCCCCAGCTACTTGCCACTACAACTACCACCCCTCCACCAAACTTGCACAGGAAATTACTTCAAAGGCTAGCCGAGCTGGAGGCATCCTTCTGGAACCTAAGGCCCAGCCCGCTGAAACCCTCATGTTCATTCCAGAACCTTTGCTTCTATCTGGAGGCAATGCTGCCTCCCAACTTCAAGATGCCCAAGTTGGTGAAATACAACGGGCATGGTGATCCCTGAGCACATCTCAGGGCCTACTGTGGGGACATGGTAGTGCTACAATATGAGGACACATCTACCTGTTCCAAAAATCTCTCCAAGGACCTACCTTGTCGTGGTACATGTCTTTGGACCTGATGAATATTTACACCTAGGAGCAACTAGCGTACATGTTCTAGGAATAGTATGTCTACAACTTGGATCTAGCACCCAAGTTGGAGGACCTTTGCAGTCTCTGCCAATGTGACAACGAGCCGTTCAGCAGCTACGTTGGTAGATGGAGGGCCCTGGTGTCCCAAATCCAGGACAAGCCATCCAAGGAGGACTCTGTGGACTTGATTGTGCAGAGTGCCCAACCATCACTATGGGTGTGCCTGTGCATTCAGTCCTACAACACCTTATCGCAACTGATCAAGGTGGTAGCCACCTTCAAGGATTCCTAAAGTCCGAAAGGTTCTTGGCCCTCCCTTTCAGGGAGGAACTATCCATCCCAAGCCTCCAACAACAGGCAACAATGGGGGCCTTCCGGAGGAATGACACTAGTAGGCTAGCTACCATTACAGTGGTGGGAGCCATGCCCCCGCCATACCAGCCACAACAGGTATACCCTTTGGCCGTTAGCCATCACCTTGGTTTAGCAATTGGTTTACATGGCAAGGCTGGCCTGAAATCAACAACCATGGAGGCTCAGGGCTCCACCACTGATCGCTGCCCCCTCATCGCAGAGAATTTTTCATTAACTTTAATTTCTTCAACACTTAGAATATTTTGATTGTTTTAAATTAGTCTTTTAGTAAATGATTCAAATTTTGCATTGAAAGAGTCTATCAAATGAGTTTTACTTCCAAATATTTAATTCTTCGAATTTTGAGTTTTACTCAATGCAAAATGTGACTTAAACTCATTAAAATGCATGAATTAATATCCATAAAATACACACTTTTGAGTCTGATCAAGTACTCACAATCCCCCTAATCAGGCCACCCCCAGCCATACTTCCCCAATGGTACAACCCGCAATAGTATTGTGAGTACCATCGATCAGCTGGCCACATGACTGACCACTACTAGATGCTCAAGTAGGCCATCCAGTGCCTCATTGACTCAGGAATGATTGAACTTCAATAGCCACCCACATCTACTAAGCCGAGCTAGCAAACTTTCTCGAACCATGGGGAGGACTCTCGGGTGAACACGATCCTCTTGGGTTCTAGGAACAGGAGGTGGCATCCGCTTGAGTCTATCTAGATGATGTAGTCGACGTCCGTGTCTTTAATCGAATGGGGATAGAGGACAACGTTGTCCCTTCCCTCCACATAGTAGCTGGAGACCGGACTCATCTAGTTAAACCCGATTGACCTCATCCGTCTGGCCAGCAACTCACCGATGCTCAAGGAGCTCCATCCGTTCTATTGACAGTTGCACTCCTCCATCCTCACCATCCATAGCAACAGGAGGAGGGGAAGGTCTTCACGACTCATGACGTAGCAAGGGCCACCACCAACCTCTAGAAGGCCCTTCGTTCGGGTGGCACCCATGGCCACTTCAATGAGCCATACGACGAGGTAGTAACCCTCGTCATCAGGGGTGTCACGCATAGGAACAACTGCTTCGACCCAACCCAAGGTGATCCTCTATTCACCAGCCGCCCCAATCAGAGCGGCCATCCTAGTGGCACCCCCGACCGCCAAGGTCTCGGCAGTTGGTCTTCCCCACCGGCCGGTGCTCCAGCTAGTGCGGTCACCCTAGCAGCTTTGACCCTGGCACCTCGCCAGGTGTACCTAGCAAGCCGACCATTCTTGTCCTTGACCCCTCTGATAGCTCCAGTGGCACTCACCTTCGAGCAGCACAAAGGCAAGGAGGCAATCATCTCTTCAGTTCCAACTCCGCTCCAGCAATAGCCGTCCGCACGCACGGCTATCACAAGGTCTGGCCAGGTCTATCAACCTAAGTTTCACCATATGGGGATTTCCATCCTGGGGGTGCCACACCAGTCATCATCTGGCACTCGACTGCCTACTCCATTGACCGCTGCCTCACCAGCACCGCTTGCCCCACCACTACCACCAACTGATCTGTAGGTCCAGCTATGGGGAATAAGAGTTGACATCTTGCTACGGGATCTCCTCTGGTCTTCCACTGAAGATCATGAGACACTACTCAAGGACTTGCAGATAGCCAAGGTAGATCAGAGCCTTACACCTGGCACCAAAGAGGGGATGGTGGAGATGGTGACGGTCCCATCATTCATCTACTTCTCAAACCTAGACCTTTCACCGGTCGAGACTGATCACAACATGTCCTTATACATCCAGGTGCAGTACAAGGACCTTTGTATCCCCATGTTCATGATCGACAATGGATTTGGCCTAAATTTGTGCCCCTTGTAGGTTGTGCACAAGTTGGGGATCAAAGAGGAGGATTTGCACCCTACAGACAGGGTGATGAGGGGGTTTGACGATACACTCCACGAAGCTAGGGGGCACTGTTGTCCTTCCCATTGTGGTAGGACCAGTGACTTTCGAAGTTTTGGTCCATGTGGTGGACATCCTGCCCAGTTACAACTTCATCCTAGACCGGCCTTTCCTCCACCAAAACTCCATTGTGCCATCCACCCTCCATTGGATGCTCAAATTCCTATGGAAGGGGGAGGTCATTGTCATATTGGTGGAAGACTACCACAATCCAGAATATTTTGTGGCCGCCATGGCACGTTCTAGGTCACAACCCCCGGTGCTTGATCAGGACGCCGCCTCCTCAGCACCCGACCTCCAAATCCTTGCCACCTTCGACTACCTGTCCAGGTGCATGGAGCCCTTGGAGATCACCCCATAGTCAGACCAAGAGTCTGAAGATGGTCTACTACGCTTGTTCAGGGAGTCTCTAGCAAGTAGTGAGGGGCAACCCTTTGCCAACCTCCCCCACTGTCATCCCTTCCACGTGGGGGAACTTTGGAAATGGACACAGCATCCAATTGGTTCATACTAGGAAAGAGGTCGATAAGGTGAGCTCCTTCCCCCTCCCCATTGACTTAGTGGCGCCAACACCCACCTAATGGCCTAGGTGGGT